>CM034304.1:16322227-16326827 GCA_019925795.1 Dendrobium chrysotoxum | reverse complement strand
GTGCCGTCGGTTGTTGGTTACTCAAGAATAACTGGATGTGCCTTGGCCCTGCTTGGCAGCGTGCCCAGGAATTAGCTACCAGCGTGCCTTGGCCCTGCCTGCTAACGTGCCCAGGCCCTTGCTGCGAAAGTGCCCATGAGCTTGCAAAAGTGCTATTAAACACTCAATTTTAGATATTTGGGCATCAAGGTGGTATGCCGGGCACTCATTTGTACATGTACAAGTGGAAAATGTGCATTTTGTGGCAAAAAAAATTTTAAGCTTTTTGGCCATTTTTGAACTACCGGAGCATTCTGGGAGCACTGTACACAGTCTTCCTGTTAGAGAGAAGTCCAAACATGATGCAGGGCCTGGCTGGCAGCAAGCCCAGGCCCTGGCTGCAGCGTGCCCAGGCCCTGGCAGCCAGCGTGCCCAGGCCATGGCAGCCAGCATGCCCAGGCCTTGGCTGCGAATGTCCCTGGCCCTAGCTGCAAGCGTGCCCTGCCCTGTCTGCCAGCTTGCCCTGGCCCTGCCTGCTGCATGCCCTGGCCCTGGACCTGGCTGTTTCTGTGCACAGCCTCTGGCCTTGGCTGCCAGCATGCCCAGGCCCTTGCTGCCAGCTTGCCTAGGCCATGGCCCTGGCAGCCAGCGTGCCCAGCACCTGGCCCTGGCTGGCGGCAAGCCCAGGCCCTCGCTGGCAGCAAACCCGGGCATTGGCTTCCAGCGTGCCCAGGCCCTGGCCCTGGCTGGCAGCAAGCCCAGGCCCTGGCTGGCAGCAAGCCCAGGCCCTGGCTGGCAGCAAGCCCAGGCCCTGGCAGCCAGCGTGCCCTGGCCATGGCAGCCAGCGTGCCCGGGCCCTTGCAGCCAGCGTGCCCAGGCCCTCGCTGCCAGCTTGCCCAGGCCTTGGCCCTGGCTGCTAGCGTGCCCAGCACCTGGCCCTGGCTGGCAGCATGCCCAGGCCCTCGCTGGCAGCAAGCCCGGGCACTGGCTGCCAGCGTGCCCAGGCCCTGGCTGCAAGCGTGCCCTGGCCCTGCCAGCATGCCCAGGCCTTTGCCCTGGCTGGCAGCAAGCCCAGGCCCTGGCTGGCAGCAAGCCCAGGCCCTGGCAGCCAGCGTGCCTAAGCCCTTGGCTGCCAGCGTGCCCAGGCCCTTGGCTGCCAGCATGCCCAGGCCCTTGCTGCCAGCTTGCCCAGGCCTTGGCCCTGGCTGCTGGCGTGCCCAGCACCTGGCCCTTGCTGGCAGCATGCCCAGGCCCTGGCTGGCAGCAAGCCCGGGCACTGGCTGCCAGCGTGCCCTGGCCCTGCCAGCATGCCCAGGCCTTGGCCCTGGCTGGCAGCAAGCCCAGGCCCTGGCTGGCAGCGTGCCCAGGCCCTGGCAGCCAGCGTGCCCAGGCCCTTGCAGCCAGCGTGCCCAGGCCCTTGCTGCCAGCTTGCCCGGGCCTTGGCCCTGGCTGCTAGCGTGCCCAGCACCTGGCCCTGGCTGGCAGCATGCCCAGGCCCTCGCTGGCAGCAAGCCCGGGCACTGGCTGCCAGCGTGCCCAGGCCCTGGCTGCCAGCGTGCCCAGGCCCTGGCTGCCAGCATGCCCAGGCCTTGGCCCTGGCTGGCAGCAAGCCCAGGCCCCTGGCAGCCAGTGTGCCCAGGCCCTGGCAGCCAGCGTGCCCAGGCCCTTGCAGCCAGCGTGCCCAAGCCTTTGCAGCCAGCGTGCCCAGGCCTTGGCCCTGGCTGGCAGCAAGCCCAGGCCATGGCAGCCAGCGTGCTCAGGCCCTTGCAGCCAGCGTGCCCAGGCCTTGGCCCTGGCTGCCAGCGTGCCCAATCCTTGAGCGTGCCAACATCCTCTTGTAAATGTACTCATAAGTACTCACTTAAAAGATTTTCTGGTATCAAGATGGCATGTTTCGGACTTGTACGAGCATGTACAAGTAAATATTGCGGCTACTATGGCAAAAAATATTGTAAGCTTTTTGGCCATTTTTGAACTACCGGAGCATTCTGCATGTAACATGATGCAGAGTCATCTTTTAATCAGCGAACCTGCAGAACATAGCTATTTAGCTATAAATCTTAACAAGAGAATATAAAGGCTTGTCGTTTGGATGTGAAATCCTATTTTACATCAACACCACGTGGGAGATAAAACAGTCGCCTTTTTAGATTGGTTGTGCCTAGTCCTCAGAACAAAATGTTGCTTCATATTTGATGACTCATGCATCTTGACACACATAATCGTGAATAAATGAAGCGACTTGGTGCTTGTGCCGTCGGTTGTTAGTTACTCAAGAATAACTGGATGTGCCTTGGCCCTGCTTGGCAGCGTGCCCAGGAATTAGCTACCAGCGTGCCTTGGCCCTGCCTGCTAACGTGCCCAGGCCCTTGCTGCGAAAGTGCCCATGAGCTTGCAAAAGTGCTATTAAACACTCAATTTTAGATATTTGGGCATCAAGGTGGTATGCCGGGCACTCATTTGTACATGTACAAGTGGAAAATGTGCATTTTGTGGCAAAAAAAATTTTAAGCTTTTTGGCCATTTTTGAACTACCGGAGCATTCTGGGAGTACTGTACACAGTCTTCCTGTTAGAGAGAAGTCCAAACATGATGCAGGCCCTGGCTGGCAGCAAGCCCAGGCCCTGGCAGCCAGCGTGCCTAGGCCCTGGCAGCCAGCGTGCCCAGGCCATGGCAGCCAGCATGCCCAGGCCTTGGCTGCGAATGTCCCTGGCCCTAGCTGCAAGCGTGCCCTGGCCCTGTCTGCCAGCTTGCCCTGGCCCTGCCTGCTGCATGCCCTGGCCCTGGACCTGGCTGTTACTGTGCACAGCCCCTGGCCTTGGCTGCCAGCATGCCCAGGCCCTTGCTGCCAGCTTGCCCAGGCCATGGCCCTGGCAGCCAGCGTGCCCAGGCCCTTGCAGCCAGTGTGCCCAGGCCTTGAGCGTGCCAACATCCTCTTGCAAATGTACTCATAAGTACTCACTTAAAAGATTTTCTGGTATCAAGATGGCATGTTTCGGACTTGTACGAGCATGTACAAGTAAATATTGTGGCTACTATGGCAAAAAATATTGTAAGCTTTTTGGCCATTCTTGAACTGCCGGAGCATTCTGCATGTAACCTGCCAAGCCTTCGTAATAGGGGGAAGGCAAAATATGATGCAGAGTCATCTTTTAATCAGCGAACCTGCAGAACATAGCTATTTAGCTATAAATCTTAACAAGAGAATATAAAGGCTTGTCGTTTGGATGTGAAATCCTATTTTACATCAACACCACGTGGGAGATAAAACAGTCGCCTTTTTAGATTGGTTGTGCCTAGTCCTCAGAACAAAATGTTGCTTCATATTTGATGACTCATGCATCTTGACACACAAAATCGTGAATAAATGAAGCGACTTGGTGCTTGTGCCGTCGGTTGTTGGTTACTCAAGAATAACTGGATGTGCCTTGGTCCTGCTTGGCAGGGTGCCCAGGAATTGGCTACCAGTGTGCCCTGGCCCCCGCCTGCTAGCGTGCCCAGTCCCTTATTGCGAACTTGCCCATGAGCTTTCAAAGGTGGTATGCCGGGCACTCATTTGTACATGTACAAGTGGAAAATGTGCATTTTGTGGCAAAAAAATTTTTAAGCTTTTTGGCCAATTTTGAACTACCGGAGCATTCTGGGAGCACTGTACACAGTCTTCCTGTTAGAGAGAAGTCCAAACATGATGCAGGCCCTGGCTGGCAGCAAGCCCAGGCCCTGACAGCCAGCGTGCCCAGGCCCTGGCAGCCAGCGTGCCCAGGCCCTAGCAGCCAGGGTGCCCAGGCCTTGGCTGCGAATGTGCCCTGGCCCTGCTGCAAGCGTGCCTTGGCTCTGGCTGCCAGCTTGCCCAGGCCCTGCCTGCTCCGTGCCCAGGCCTTGGCAGCCAGCGTGGCCCAGGCCCTTGCTGGCAGCAAGCCCAGGCCCTGGCCCTGGCAGCCAGCATGCCCAGGCCCTTGCCCAGGCCCTGGCAGCCAGTGTGCCCAGGCCCTGGCTGGCAGCAAGCCCTGGCCCTGGCAGCCAGCGTGCCCTGGCCCTGGCAGCCAGCGTGCCCTGGCCCTGGCAGCCAGCGTCCCCTTGCCCTGGCACCCAGCGTGCCCAGGCCCTGGCAGCCAGCGTTCCCAGGCCTTGGCCCTGGCTGCCAGCATGCCCAGGCCCTTGCCCTAGCCTTCGCCGCCAGCATGCCCTGGACAAGCATGCCACCAGCATGCCTTGGCCCTGGCTGCCAACGTTGCCAAGCCTTGCCCGCCAGCGAGCCCAAGCCAAGTTCCCAGTATTTGCAGACCCTGTCTGTCAAGTTGCCCAGGGCTTGGCTGCAGCGTGCCCCGGCCTTGAGCGTGCCAACATCCTCTTGCAAATGCACTCATAAGTGCTCACTTAAAGATTTTTAGGTATCAAGATGGCATGTTGGGGACTCGTAGGAGCATGTACAAGTAAATATTGCGGTTACTATGGCAAAAAATATTGTAAGCTTTTTGGCCATTTTTGAACTACCGGGGCATTCAAGATTTAGACGGCCATGCCTCCCTGTTAGAGGGAAGCTCGAACATGCTTTGGGGGAATAGGTTTTTTCCGACGAGCTTGCATGCCATCGCATTTGGGCTATTATGATTAGCATGAG
>CM034304.1:16314727-16317227 GCA_019925795.1 Dendrobium chrysotoxum | reverse complement strand
GAGAGGGTGGGAAATGGAAAAGCTCCCAAAGTTTTTGGGTTCCTTGAAAGATAAGTGCATTAAGCATAATAGTAGTTACAAAAGTAAGCTAAAGGCACAAACCACAGCCCAAAACAGGTAGGGGGGTGCCGGAAAGAGGCCCAACGGGCAAAGACAAAGGTAACAGATAAAGGAGAAGAAAAACAAGAATCGGACCGCCGTCAGCGTAACCAGTGAGGCCCCACCAGAGAGGGGGGGCCCATAACCAGGGTAGGAAACAGCCGGGTGGCTGAATGGGACACCAGTGCCCTGGCAAGAGGCCTCGCAAGAAACAGAGAAAGGCGGCCGAGCCGAGGTGGAGGGCATCATGGCCGGAAGGGGACTCTGTCCCCGGTGCAAGGATGACGCAGAGGCTTTTTACGCTTACGTAGAGAGCCCACGGCGGGGCCAGGATCCAGCAGAGGAAGAGGGGCAGCTGGCGGCACAGGGGCCATCGGCAGGACTGAAGGAGAGAGGGAGGACCCCAGCGTGGTGCGGCACAGGGAGGGGGCCGTTTTGGGAAGAACCGGAGCACTGGGGGAGGACGGCCCCACCGGGGGGGCGGTCGGGGCCGGCTGAGGCGACGAGGGACGGGGGGCTTTCCCACGGGGGCGGCGCTTTCGGCGAACAATATTCCACTCACCAAGCCCGGGGGAGTCAGAGTCTGTAGCGGACGAAGCTGAGGAATGAGCTGGAGGACGAGGCCGAGAAGGGCCTGCACGGGCAGGGGCAGAGCGGCCAGTCGGATCAGGCGGGGGAGCCTGCGGGACAAAGCTGCCAGAGCCACGGGCCGGGCTGGGACCAGCCGGGAGATCGGAGGGACGGGCTGGGCATTCGTCGGAGGGGTGAGCTGGGCATTCGTCGGCAGAGTGGTCAATAAGGCCACACCGAAAACAGAAATGTGAGAGCCCTTCGTACTCAATACGTTGGAAGAAACGGCCCCGGAGGCCTTGAATCCAGAAGCCAGGGCGCAAAGGCTTGGAGAGGTCCAAGCGAACACAAAAACGAGCGAAAGAAGAGCGGCCCCAAGTGCTTGTGTGTTCGTCCATCCACAGAGGGACACCAATAATGTTAGCCATGCAAGTGAGATTAGTATGATCCCAGTAAAGCAACGGCAGTTGAGGAAGGCGGACCGAGATGGCCGAGTGGAAACCGTGAAGAGAAGAAGACGAATAATCCGGAGACCACCGATCCATACCAATAAGGCTGCCGGCCACAAACTAGGGGCCCCCCTGCAAGACGGCGTCCCGAGCCGCAATACTACGAAAGATGCATAGGAACGAACGGGGGCCAGTAATAATAGTGTGGAACTCGCCAAATTGGAACCATAGGCGACGAAGCTCGTTGAGGAGGAAAGGGACTGCAACGCGCCTACCCAGCAGGTGGCAGACTAAGGCCATGTCGAGGCGTTCAGAGTTAACGTGAACAGCCTCTCGAATAGGGGAGAAAGTATCCAATTCAGAGTCAAAGAAGGGGTCAGTGTTGAGGGGGGCCAGGGGGGTGAACTGGCGACGCCCCCACGCAAACGGCATTTCCGGATGGGCCTGGGGAGGAGGGGCCGAAGCGGCAGGGGCGGCGGCCGTTTGGACCTGGAGGGGGGGGGGGGGACAGAGGCGGCTGGAGCCGGAGGGGCGTGGGAAGCCTGGGAAGGTGGGTGCGCGGAACCCACATCAGTAGCCGGGGACGGGGGGCGAGGGGGGGAAGACGAAGCCCTCAGAGGGGGAGGGAGAGCCGGGGCCAACGCAGGAACCAGACCTCCGGCATCAGCAGCCGCGGGGACAGCGGAGGAAGTCGGGGTGGCAGAGAGAAGCCCGGCATGTCCGAAGGTGGCCCGAAGGATAGAATCCGCAAAGGCCTCAGAGAGGCCGTCCGAGGAGGGCATAGGTTCCGAAGACGGGGAAGAGAGAAGCCGGGAGACGCCGGCACGGGAAGCGAAGGAGAGGGAGAAGTGGGGCCCACCAGCCCAGACTGGGCAATTAAAGCGGGCGGGAGAGAAACCCCTGAACCGGACGAAAGAGGCAGAGAGCGGTCGAACCCGGCCAGCGAGCCGGGCGGTCCAGAAGCCAGAGCAGCAGAGGGCCGGACGGGAGTGTCGGGAGGGGGGCGGAGGCACCCCGGAAGGGGGCAGAGGATGGGGGAACGGCGGCGGAGGAACCGCCGGGGGGGGCCAGCACGGCCAGAGGGGACAAGAGGGGGCGACGGCGAGGAGGAGCGGGAAGACGACGTGGCTGAGTCAGCCACGGGGCTGACGCCCGAAGGCCCACCTCCGTACCCAGAAGGCAGCAGGGGAACAGAGGGGGAAAGGGGTCGCCCGTGGGGTCCAGCGTGGGAAGGCTGGGGACACGACAGCGGAGAGGGGGAGCCCAGTCGTGATGGGACAACCATACCGGGCAGAGTACGGAGGGACATGGACGGACAGACTGAACCAACAGAGGGTAAGCTGCTGGCAGAACGAACCGGGGAAGAGGAGGACCCAGAGTCA
>CM034304.1:16292227-16302227 GCA_019925795.1 Dendrobium chrysotoxum | reverse complement strand
CTGTACTGCAGCCCCATGGGCAAGAACTGGCTTCGGCAAGCCCTCTACGAAAAAGCCAAACCTGAGTCGGCACCGCATCCCTGAGGAGACGCCACCAAAAAAATCTTTCTCTTGGATGAAGTTTGAGTTTCCTAATCCATCCAAACGGGTAAGAACGATCTCCAATGCTATACAAATATGCCATGGCAGTAATAGTCATATTACACCTTGAACGAATTAGCTCCGGGCAATCTACTCCACCAGCGAAGTTAGTTTCAATAGCAGTAACCCGTTGCGCCAACGACTCCCCAAAGCACCTCGCCAGAATGGCTTGATCCCATTGATTATCATTCTTCAGCAAACTACCAACTTTACAATCCTCCAATTCTTCAATATTAATAAATGTTGGCCATTTGTTCAACATACGATCAAGGATCCACACATCTTGTAAGATATCAATGTTCTGTCCATTACCTACATTCCATTTCAGAATAGGTCTGAGAGCATTAGCGCCTTCCTGCATAATTTTCCATGAGATGGAAACATTCCTCCCAGGAGTTTTTACCCATAGATTCGCTCCATACTTAACAGTCAAAATACGGTGCAGTAGAGAATTGGGATACTTAAGAAAGTTCCAAGCCAATCTCGCCCGGAGGGGTCCTTGCCATTGGTGAGCAGCATGAAATCCAAGTCCCCCTTGCAGCACCGGACGACACAACTCCTCCCAGGAAACATAATGTATTCCCCTACTCCTCATACTCTTCTGCCAGAGAAATTTCCTCCCCATTACTTCGATGGAATTTAATACTCCTCTAGGGACAATCGTATGAGACATCAAATACATAGGAATCGTTAAAAGGGATGTTCTAATGAGCACCGCTCTCCCTGCTAAAGATAAATGCCTCTTCCCCCAAATGTTAATTTTATCAGAAGCATTTTTGATAACCTTAGAAAAATCAGCCGCAACAAGTTTTCTCATAGTTAACGGAATTCCCAAATATTCAAACTCCTTAACTGTTCTGAATCCAACAACCTTTGCAATCCTCCTACTCTTCCAGCCAGGACATGATTTATTGAACAATATGGCCGACTTTGTGTTATTGATCTGCTGTCCCGTCCAAGAGCAATAATCCTTTAGAATCCTCTTAATGCAATCAGCATTGGCCTTACTAGCTTCAGCAAACACGAGAATATCATCAGCATATAATAGATGGGATATCTTCTCAGCCTTAGCAGTAATCGAGACACCAAGGTGATTTCCCCGCTGTTTGAAGGCCTTGGTTAGTAGCTCAGAACATAAAATAAACAAATACGGGGACAACGGGCAACCCTGTCTCAGTCCACTTCTAGCATCAATCCGCCGGGTTCTGTTTCCATTAAGCAAAATAGAAAATCTAGGAAAAGAAATGCACTGAATAACCCAAGTAATAAACTGAACAGGAAATCCCATAATTCCCATAACCTGTTGTAGCGTATCCCAAGCCATGCAGTCATACGCCTGCTCCATGTCCACCTTCCAAGCCATCAACCCAGCTTTCATTGTGGAGTGTTGAAATTTGCACATCATTTCCTGTGCAATTAACCCATGTCCAGAGATAGACCGCCCAGGCACAAAGGCTCCTTGCTCCTCACTTATAATCCCAGCAAGTACTGGTTTAATTCTGTTAACAAGAACCTTGGCCACGACCTTGTATAGAGATTGGCACAAGCTAATTGGCCTAAATTTTGAAGGCAAATTAGCCCCCTCCACCTTAGGAATTAAAACCACCAGGGTGTCCTTCCAACATTCTGACATCAAACTATGTTGAAAGTAATCCATAACAGCATGGATAACATCCTTTTTGATAATAGTCCAATAGAACTTAAGAAATGAAGCAGTGATACCATCAAGACCAGGGGCCCGATTATTACCCAGGCTAAAGACAGCGTTCTGAATTTCATTCTCAGTGACACAAGCATCAAGTGACTGTCTCCCCAGCTCAGAAATCTTTTCCCCTTCTTGAAACAACGGCCAATTGCTTAGCAAAATATTTCTGTCCCTCCATTTCCTATTAAAAAACTGATAGAATTCCTCCTGGATTAGGCTAGGCTCCGTCACCAGTTCCCCTTGTATATTCTTCACCTCTGAAATACGATTACTGCGTCTCCGGGCAGATGCCGCCAGATGGAAGAAATGTGAATTACTATCCCCTTCCTCAATCCACCTAATCTTGGCCCGCTGCCGCCACCAAGTACTCAACCGCGCAAGGGTTGCATTTAGTTCAGCAATACTGCCACGCAATTCCCGTTCTTGATCACCCGTCAGACCATTCCCATCACATTCAATAGCCTGCAGTTCAATGATCTGCCTCTCTAGCTCCGCCTTGAGGTTTCCCAGGTTCTTCAATCTATTTCGACTCCAGTGGAACAAAGCTTTAAGGGTACGGCTACATTTGCGATTCACAATATCTGCAGGCTGTCCAAGGTCTTGTCTACTCCAACTTTTCCAGACTACCTTCCACGAATTTGGGTACGACATCCATAAATCTTCAAATCTCAACCACCTGGAATTACCAAGCTGAGAGTGTGACATGAGCTTCACAAGGAGAGGACTATGATCAGAAGCAATTCGACCAAGGTGCTTAACAACAACAGACTGCGCCAACTTCAGTCCTTCCGAATTCATCAACACACGATCCAGTCGAACCCAGATTTTACTATTACCATCTTTATTGTTTGACCAAGTATATTTGGGTCCACAAAAACCCAAATCATGTAGATCGTTCCTCCCCAAAAACTCAGCCATCTCACGAGCACCTTGTGAATACACAAACCGTTTACCCCCTTTCTTCTCTTCCTGTGAAAGGCAACAATTAAAGTCTCCCCCCACAATGAGAGGATGGTTATCAACCAAATTGCCTTCAATCATTTCCCAAAGCTTACGACGAATGTGGTAATCTTTATTAGCATAAACAATAGCAATATCCCAACATTGCAAATTGGGAAAAGTAATTCTCCCAAATAGTGCTTGGTCCACAGCCTCAATCAATTCAAATTGTATAATCTCCTTACGCCAAAGAGCAACCAATCCCCCAGATTTCCCTACAGCCGGATGATGCACAAAGTTCCAACCATTCCCAATCAACTTATCCACTTCCGATCTCTCCATCAGCTCATTTTTGGTTTCCACTAATCCAACAAACACCACCTCGTTGTCAACAACAAGATGTCGCAGGTAATTGCTCGTATTTTTCTTACGAACACCCCTGCAATTCCAAAAGAGAATAGATGACATTAATTGACCATAGGGGAGGCGTCCCCGCCGCCAATACAATCATCCGATTTCTTTTTCCGTTTCCTCGGCATCTGCTCAATAGGCCCCAGTTGCCTCAGTTCCTTCTCAAAATGAGCCTTAGAAATTCGACTCCCAGTCTTTGGTTGCTTTAAACCAGCCGTAAATAAAAGGGGTTGCTTATAGCCCATCCTTTTTTCCTTCCAAGTGAGCTTAATATTCTCGGTCTTCCTAGGAGGCTCCACCTTATCCAGGTTGACTTGCTTACTACCAAGATCCGGTCTATCCAGCTCCTCTCTTTTGTCATTCTTACTTTGTTGTCTATAGTTCCTTCTCCTTCTAGGAGGAACCAGATTCCATGGCCCAAAGAGGCTCTCATCATCTTCAACTTCTACCTGTTTACCTTTCATCGTAACATCCACTTGCTTTCCCAAGCTATCTCCTGGTATCTTAGAACTATCATTCCCCGAACTAGTCGGTTGATTACTCCCTCCATCAGCAGCCTTTCTGTCAAGAATCTCAGCTTTACTAATCTGTTGGACAATTGTCCCTTGTGTTTTCCCCATCTCAAAGGATCTAGGACCACTCCGTCCAATGTCATTCAACTGTTTCTCTGGCTTAAGATTTTCAGCAACCTTTCCTTCCTGCATCATATCCACACGGCCAGGACAATACTCCTGTCTGTGTCCAATCCGCCCACAATGAAAACATGATAGCGCCAATCCTTCGTATTCAATCTTCTGATAAAAGCGGCCATTCAATCCATTAATCCATACACCCGTCTGAAGTTTCTGGGCTAAGTCCAGCCTAACGCAGACCCGGGCAAATTCCCGTCGTCCCCATACACCAGTCTGGGCATCAATCCACAATGGGGGACCGATCATAGAAGCAATCCTAAAAATATTAGGAAGATCCCAATACTGCAGCGGGAGATGCGGGAGACGAATCCAAACTGGCGACGAAAGGCCATCCATGGAGTCAGGCGAAAACTGTGCTGTCCACTTATCCAATCCGACTATATTCCCACCAATAAACCAAGGCCCACCACATAACACAGCATCCCTAGCTTCCATAGAAGAGAAAATACAGGCAAAGCAGTCTTGCCCAATTGTAGCTAACTGGAATTCACCAAACCTTCCCCACTGTCGCTTAACTTCAGAATTTAACACAAAGAACGGCAGCTTTTTCCCCAGAATTCTTCCCACAACCGCACGTTCCAATAATTCCATATTGGACCTGATCGACTCCTCATGAAGATCCACCGTGACACCATCTTGAGAGATCGCAGCTCTTTCCTCAGCCTGTACAATCCTGATATGCTCCGGTCTCTTCCACACATTTGCTCCCCTATTAGCCTCCACTTTAACACTAGAAGTACCAAAGATAGGCAAATTGCCCCCCGAAGAAGCATTTCCACAACCATCTTGTACTCGTGAGCTTGAATTCTGTTCCATAACTCCCTTACACCCCTGTTCATCCACCCTAACAGCTGGGAAATCCATCCCGCCACTAATCACCTTACCTCCGCATACCTCCATCTCATTATGATCAACATCATAACCAGCAGAATGACCAGCAGAATAGAGATTAGATTGACTTACCTCCATAAATTGATCTCCCGCCAACACGGAAACCTCTCCCTGAGCAACTGCTCCATCCTCGCACCGAACCTGATCAACCACCTCAACTTCCATGGACGACTCCATCTCACTGAATGTCGGATTGTTGACCAGCCTCAATCCCGACCGCATCTTCTTGCTCTCATCAGGAGGAGAAGGTTCTTCCATCTTAATACCCACCACCTTGGCTGGAGCTTTATCCTCTCCAATCCGATCCACCCCTCTATTAGTCGAGTCATTATCTCTATTCGATTGGATCCCTCCCTTCAATCCCACTTTCGCTGATTTCACATCACCACCACGATCAGAGCCACCTTCCGATCCAACCTTCGATCCCAGTAGCTGTTTACCCTTCAACGGACCCGAGAAAGGCTTCCCAGGAGAACGATCTCCACCTTTCTTAACACCCCCCGAACCACCTACCGAACGTCTCCGATCCAATTCACCAGAACCACCAGATCCATCACCCCCTCCCCCGCCGGAGCGGGGAGGTGACCGCCGGCCACCCCCCGCCATTCCCAGAGCCTCTCTATCTAACTCTTCGCTAGTGAGAGAACCAAACAGAGGAAATGAAGAGCCGTCCCCCAAAGTTTTTGGGTTCCTTGAAAGTTGCATTTGCATTAATCAAAATAAAGAAAAGAAGTACATCAAAGGGCACCAAAAAGTGCTAAGCTCTCTCGCTATCGTCCTTCAACAAAGACAAAAATGTTGAAGGAATATCACTATGAGTTACATCATGCCAAGAAAAGCTACCAAATAGTGCAAGGTGTGCACAGAAATCCGCAGGTCTATTGCTGGCCCGGGGGATGTACTGAAAGAGCACTTGTTTAAAGTTCAGGAGGAAGGAGAGGTCAGGTTCATCGGCACTGTAGTGAATGCTGCTATGCCGATTAAATAGTGTCTGCAGCCACTTAATGGCATTCTTACAATCACCTTCAATGACAATTCCTTCGAGTTCAAACATCCAGTCCTGCAATGTATCCCGTATCGTCAAGGCGGCCATTATCTCGGCCTTAGTAGCATCCCAATGTTCTCCTTGTACGCCAGCTGCCGCAATAAGCACACCCTCATGGTTACGGATCACAACGCCAAGGCCCGCAAGGTTGGAGCGCTGGAGCGAGGCATCAAAGTTGAACTTAAGCCAGCCTGGAGGGGGGGTGCACCAAAGTTTATGCGAGGGCAGCCCGATGGGCTGGGTGGTGCACCATTGCTCAAAGGCCGGCATAGAGTAAGGACGGGGGATCATTGCAAGCACCGTTGCAGCAATAGCGGTGGGAGAGCAAAACGGCCTCCCATGTATCATATCATTACGGGCCCTCCACGTCTGGTAGATGACATAGCAGTAAAGTCTTCCGCCACTTGGATTATCAATAGAGGCAAGGTGCAGCCCGTTCAGCAGGTCGTCCCACGATTGAAAAGATGGTAAGGCAAAGCCCCCCAAAGTTTTTGGGTTCCTTGAAGATTGCATATGCATTAATAAGAGTAATAAGAAAAGTTACAGGATAACAGAAAAGGAAAAAAAAAACAGGAGCTAGGCTCTATCACTGTCGTCCCTCAACAAAGATAAGAAAGTTGAAGGGACGTTACAATCGTTCACATCGAACCAACAAAAGCTACCATTAAGCGCAAAGTGTGAGCAAAAGTCGGCCGGTTTGTTGCTGTCCCGGGGAATGTATTTGAAGAGCACTTGCTTAAAGATCGAGAGAAAGGAGAGGTCCGGCCCCTCTCTAGCCCAAATGGTCTTAGGGGCCTTCCCAAACAGCCCTTGCATCCAGCTAATAGCACAACTACAGTCGCCTTCGAGAATGATCCCGTCCAGGTCATGCATCCATTCTCGGGTGACCTCATGAATAAGAGTGGCGGCCAAAAGCTCGGCCCTCGTGCAGTCCCATTGTTCCACCTGCTTGCCGATAGCCAGGACGAGCTTTCCTTCGTAGTCACGTGCCACAAGGCCAAGGCCAGCGGTAGCCGAGGCAAGGACTGAGGCATCAAAGTTGAATTTCAACCAGTTTGGAGGGGGGGGGCACCACAGTTTATGAGGAGGCAACCCGAGGGGTTGGTTAGTACACCGTTGCTCCAACACAGGCATGTCATAGGGTCTCGGCAAGGAGGCAAGAACATTCGCCGCAACAATCGAGGGAGAGCAGAACGGGCGGCCATGTTTGAATCCATTCCTAGCCCTCCATTGGTGGTAAATCGCATAACAGTAAATGCGTCCCAAGGCGGGGTTATTCGAGGAGAGGCGCTCCAGGACATTCAAGAGCTCCCCCCAGGAGGACACTTGGGGCATGCCAAACCCCCAGCGGGTGATAGTTTGAAGGACCAGCACCACCTTGCGGCAAGCGGCTGCACAATGCTCCCTAGTTTCGTCAACATTACACCCCCATGGGCAAAGAGAGGTATCAGAGATATTCCTGCGGTAGAGCCATGAGTTGGTGGGAATAGCATCCCGCAGCAGCCTCCACCAAAAGAAAGCCTCCCTCGGGTGCAGCTTGAACCGTCTCATCCAGAGAAACCGATAGTCCGGCTCTCTAAAGAGGGCCTTATATGTCATAGCAGTTACCGTCATACTGGCCGGAGAGTGCAGGAGCTCCGGTCTGTCCTCCCCAAATTCCCTGTTAATCCCGATAGCAGCAATCCGCTGGGCCAGCACAGGACCAAAACAATTGTTGAGGGTCCCAACATCCCACGAGCGGTCGCTGTCGATGAAATGCCGAACCCTGAGGTCATCAGGCAGGTCAACCGAGATGAAGGTTGGCCAAAGGGAGAGTTTCCGGTCCAGGATCCAAATGTCCTCAAGGGCATGGACCTCCTGGCCCGTGCAAATGGTCCATCGTAGGGCGGGTCGAAGGGCCCGCGCCCCATCCTGCAGCACCTTCCAAGCATTCGAGACGTTGCGACCCGGGATGCAGGCCCAAAGGTCTCTCCCATACTTCTCCTGCAGCAACCGGTGCAGCAAGGTATCGGGGTGTAACATGAAGTCCCATGCAAGTCTGGCCCTTAAGGGCCCTTGCCATAGCTCCGCCGAGTGGAAGCCCAGCCCCCCCTGTCGCACCGGCAAGCAAAGATCCTTCCAGGCAACATAGTGCAATCCCCGACTAGCGGCACTTTTCTGCCACATGAAGTGCCTTCCCGTCTTCTCCACAGCATTGAGAACACCCTTGGGGACCAGCGTATGAGACAAAAGATACATAGGGGTAGAGAGCAGGGAGGTTCGAATAAGAGTCGCCCGGCCGGCAAGCGAGAGGTGCCTACGCCCCCAAGTGTGAATCTTGTCATTGACACTCCTTAGGATTTTGCCGAAGTCAGAAAAGACCAGCTTACGCATGGCCAGGGGAATGCCCAAGTACTCCAAAGTCGTGACCTTGCGGAAACCCACCTCCCTTGAGATGCGTCTACATTTCCATTGGGGGCACCGTTGGTTAAACAAGACAGCAGATTTGCTGCCGTTAATGCGCTGGCCCGTCCAGCCGCAATAATCGTTCAGGATTTTCATGATGAGGGTGGCGTTGGCCCGGCTAGCTTCCGCAAAAATAAGAATGTCATCAGCGTATAAGAGGTGGGACACCCGCTCCCCTTGCTGGACAATTTGGACTCCCAGGTGGGAACCCCGCTGGTTGAAGGCCTTGCTCAGGAGCTCGGAGCAAAGGATGAAGAGATAGGGCGATAGCGGACAGCCCTGACGGAGGCCACATGAGGCCGGCACCCAAGAGGATCTGCAGCCATTAAGGAGGAAAGTGAACCGAGGCCAAGCAATGCAGCGGGTGACCCAGGTGACAAACGGGGTCGGGAACCCCATACTGAGCATAACCTGCTCAAGAGTGCTCCAAGCCATGCAGTCATAGGCCTGCTCCATATCGATCTTCAAGGCCATGAGACCAGTCATCTTGGTAGAATGTTGGAACTTGCACATCATCTCCTGAGCCAACAAGCCATGGCAAGAGATTGCCCTACCCGGCACAAAGGCCCCTTGCTCTTCACTCACAATCATTGGAAGGATCGGCTTGAGTCTATTGACCAGAACCTTCGCCACCACCTTGTAGAAGGTCTGGCACAGGCTGATGGGCCGGAATTTAGCGGGAGCATTCGCGTTATCAGATTTAGGAATAAGGACAATGAGCGTGTCCTTCCAAGTCTCACACATAGAGTTAGTGCAGAAAAAATCTTTAACAGCATTCGTAACCTCCAAATGGATAATATTCCAATAAAATTTCAAAAAGGAAGCAGAGATACCATCAAGGCCAGGGGCCCGGTTGTTGCCCATGCTGAAAACAGCGTTGCGAATCTCCAAATCCGAGACCTCAGCCACAAGAGCCTCCCGAACCTGCTCAGAGAGGAGGTCATCCTCGAGAAAGTCCGGCCAACCTTCCAATGAGACAATACGCTCTCCCCATTTACGTTTGAAAAAGGCAAGGAACTCGTCCTGGATCTGTTGAGGCTCAGAGGTGAGCCTACCATCCTGTGTGCAGACCTCGAGGATACGGTTGGACCGACGCCTAGCAGAAGCAACCGAGTGGAAGAAGTGCGAGTTTCCATCCCCCTCCTCAATCCAACGGACCTTCGCCCTCTGACGCCACCAGGTCCCAAGCCGCTGAAGGGTCAGCCTAAACTCAGCCACCTTGGAGCGGAGCTCGGTTTCCTGCTCCGCAGTCAGCCCACCTACCGTGCTTTCAAGCAGCTGTAGGGACTCAATTCTGTTGTCCAGTTCCTCCTTCAGCTTACTGAGGTTCTTCAGCCTATTCCGGCTCCAATGGAACAACGCCTTAAGGGTGCGATTACATTTCCTGGTAAGAACCGCAGTAGGCTGCCCATAGTCCTTCCTGCTCCAGCTTTTCCAAACGATCCCCCACGAAGCCGGGTAGCTCGCCCACACATCTTCGAATCTGAGCCATCTAGAAGGCTTAGCCTGATCTGCCACCCCGAGGTCAAGAAGGATCGGACAGTGGTCCGAGGCGACCCGGTTAAGGTGCTTAACAGTGGCAAAGGGGGCTAAGTGAAGTCCCTCCGTATTCATAAGAAAACGATCCAACCGCACCCAGATTTTGCTAGTCCCATCCTTATTATTAGACCAAGTGTACTTCGGTCCACTATACCCCAAATCGTGTAAGTCGTTGACAGCCATAAAATCTGC
>CM034304.1:16277227-16284727 GCA_019925795.1 Dendrobium chrysotoxum | reverse complement strand
ACACTTGCCTTTTAAGATCTTTGGGTATCAAGATGGCATGCTGGGTACTCATCAGTGCATGTAGAAGTAAAAGATGTGGTAACTATGGAAAAAAAAATTGTAAGCTTTTTGGGCATTTTTGAACTACCGGGGCATTCTGAATGTGAAGTCCCGACCCTTGCATTTGTCGGAATATGGGAAACGCGCTAGTGGTATGAATCGAGGCCGTGCTTCGTTGCTTGTCCGATGCATGCATGGCAAAAAATTGTAAGCTTTTGGCCCTGCCCGTCGATTAGAGGGAAGCTCGGTTGCCCTATCGGGGAATGCGCTAGTGGAGTCCATCGACCCCATGCTTCGTTGCTTGGGCGAAGCGTATGCATGGACAAAAGAACTGTAAGCCTTCTGGCCGTTTCGGAACTACCGGGGCATCAGGATTGTGATAAGCCCCACCAGTCTATTTAAGGGAAGCCGTGGAACACTTGCCTTTTAAGATCTTTGGGTATCAAGATGGCATGCTGGGTACTCATCGGTGCATGTAGAAGTAAAAGATGCGGTAACTATGGAAAAAAAAATTGTAAGCTTTTTGGGCATTTTTGAACTACCGGGGCATTCTGAATGTGAAGTCCCGACCCTTGCATTTGTCGGAATATGGGAAACGCGCTAGTGGTATGAATCGAGGCCGTGCTTCGTTGCTTGTCCGATGCATGCATGGCAAAAAATTGTAAGCTTTTGGCCCTGCCCGTCGATTAGAGGGAAGCTCGGTTGCCGTATCTGGGAATGTGCTAGTGGTGTCCATCGGCCCCATGCTTCGCTGCTTGGGCGAAGCGTATGCTATGAGAATTTTGAAGGATTATTTGCACGTGGGAATCTTTATGCCCCATAGGCCGTGTCGTAAGCCGGAGGTAGGGGTATGCATCGATGCCATGCTTCGTCGCTTGTCTAATTAGAGGGAAGCTCGGTTGCCTTATCAGGGAATGTGCTAGTGGTGTCCATCGACACCCTGCTCCGTTGCTTGAGCGAAGTGTATGCTATGAGAATTTTGAAGGATTGTTTGCACGTGGGAATCTTTATGCCCCATAGGCCGTGTCGTAAGCCGGAGGTAGGGGTATGCATTGATGCCATGCTTTGTCGCTTGTCCGATTAGAGGGAAGCTCAGTTGCCTTATCGGGGAATGTGCTAATGGTGTCCATCGACACCATGCTTCGTTGCTTGAGCGAAGTGTATGCTATGAGAATTTTGAAGGATTGTTTGCACGTGGGAATCTTTATGCCCCATATCGGGGAATGTGCTAGTGCCGTCCATCGACACCATGCTTCGTTGCTTGAGCGAAGCGTATGCTATGAGAATTTTGAAGGATTGTTTGCATGTGGGAATCTTTATGCCCCATACCCCATAGGCCGTGTCGTAAAAGAAAGTTGTTGCCAGGGAGGCCATAAATCGAATCCAAAAAAGCGGGAAAAATTAAGTTTATTGGCGAGCACGACAGATTGAGCGCCAACCGCACGAGAGAAAATAAATACCAATTAAGTAAAAAATTTCGGGCGCTAACGCGCCCGAAAATATAAGCCCCGACGAGCACTAGAGATCGGGAACCGTTAATACAGGGAAAAATCCACAGCTCTTCCGCGAAAAATTTTGGTCGCTGATGCGCCCAAAAAAAGAGGTCCCAACGTGCCAAAACAAATTCGAATGGGCTAAAATTGGTCAGGAAGCCCAGGCCGTGCCCGCCGGCGTGCCCTCGGGCCGTGCCCTCGGGCCGTGCCCGCCGCCGTGCCCTCGGGCCGTGCCCGCCGGCGTGCCCTCGGGCCGTGCCCGCCGGCGTGCCCTCGGGCCGTGCCCGCCGGCGTGCCCTCGGGCCGTGCCCGCCGGTGTGCCCCGGGCCGAGCCCGCGGCGAGCCCACCGCGAGCCCCGGGCCGAGGCCACGACGAGCCCCGGGCCGAGCGCGCCAGCGTGCCCCGGCATTTATATATAAAAATATATATAATAAAATCAAGACGCGCGCGCGCGCCGTGCCAAGTGCCAAGTGCCCAAGTGCCAAGTGCCACGCGCGCGCGTGCGTTTATAAAGCTCAGAGCACCCTCGTCATCTTTATATTAGCGAACCTGCATGTAACTTGCCAAGCCTTCGTAATAGGGAGAAGGCAAAACATGATGCAGAGTCATCTTTTAATCAGCGAACCTGCAGAACATAGCTATTTAGCTATAAATCTTAACAAGAGAATATAAAGGCTTGTCGTTTGGATGTGAAATCCTATTTTACATCAACACCACGTGGGAGATAAAACAGTCGCCTTTTTAGATTGGTTGTGCCTAGTCCTCAGAACAAAATGTTGCTTCATATTTGATGACTCATGCATCTTGACACACATAATCGTGAATAAATGAAGCGACTTGGTGCTTGTGCCGTCGGTTGTTGGTTACTCAAGAATAACTGGATGTGCCTTGGCCCTGCTTGGCAGCGTGCCCAGGAATTAGCTACCAGCGTGCCTTGGCCCTGCCTGCTAACGTGCCCAGGCCCTTGCTGCGAAAGTGCCCATGAGCTTGCAAAAGTGCTATTAAACACTCAATTTTAGATATTTGGGCATCAAGGTGGTATGCCGGGCACTCATTTGTACATGTACAAGTGGAAAATGTGCATTTTGTGGCAAAAAAAATTTTAAGCTTTTTGGCCATTTTTGAACTACCGGAGCATTCTGGGAGTACTGTACACAGTCTTCCTGTTAGAGAGAAGTCCAAACATGATGCAGGCCCTGGCTGGCAGCAAGCCCAGGCCCTGGCAGCCAGCGTGCCCAGGCCCTGGCAGCCAGCGTGCCCAGGCCATGGCAGCCAGCATGCCCAGGCCTTGGCTGCGAATGTCCCTGGCCCTAGCTGCAAGCGTGCCCTGGCCCTGTCTGCCAGCTTGCCCTGGCCCTGCCTGCTGCATGCCCTGGCCCTGGACCTGGCTGTTACTGTGCACAGCCCTTGGCCTTGGCTGCCAGCATGCCCAGGCCCTTGCTGCCAGCTTGTCCAGGCCATGGCCCTGGCAGCCAGCGTGCCCAGCACCTGGCCCTGGCTGGCGGCAAGCCCAGGCCCTCACTGGCAGCAAGCCCGGGCATTGGCTGCCAGCGTGCCCAGGCCCTGGCCCTGGCTGGCAGCAAGCCCAGGCCCTAGCTGGCAGCAAGCCCATGCCCTGGCAGCCAGCGTGCCCCGGCCATGGCAGCCAGCGTGCCCAGGCCCTTGCAACCAGCGTGCCCAGGACCTTGCTGCCAGCTTGCCTAGGCCTTGGCCCTGGCTGCTAGCGTGCCCAGCACCTGGCCCTGGCTGGCAGCATGCCCAGGCCCTCGCTGGCAGCAAGCCCGGGCACTGGCTGCCAGCGTGCCCAGGCCCTGGCTGCAAGCGTGCCCTGGCCCTGCCAGCATGCCCAGGCCTTGGCCCTGGCTGGCAGCAAGCCCAGGCCCTGGCAGCCAGCGTGCCTAAGCCCTTGGCTGCCAGCGTGCCCAGGCCCTTGGCTGCCAGCATGCCCAGGCCCTTGCTGCCAGCTTGCCCAGGCCTTGGCCCTGGCTGCTAGCGTGCCCAGCACCTGGCCCTGGCTGGCAGCATGCCCAGGCCCTGGCTGGCAGCAAGCCCAGGCACTGGCTGCCAGCGTGCCCTGGCCCTGCCAGCATGCCCAGGCCTTGGCCCTGGCTGGCAGCAAGCCCAGGCCCTGGCTGGCAGCGTGCCCAGGCCCTGGCAGCCAGCGTGCCCAGGCCCTTGCAGCCAGCGTGCCCAGGCCCTTGCTGCCAGCTTGCCCGGGCCTTGGCCCTGGCTGCTAGCGTGCCCAGCACCTGGCCCTGGCTGGCAGCAAGCCCAGGCCCTCGCTGGCAGCAAGCCCGGGCACTGGCTGCCAGCGTGCCCAGACCCTGGCTGCCAGCGTGCCCAGGCCCTGGCTGCCAGCATGCCCAGGCCTTGGCCCTGGCTGGCAGCAAGCCCAGGCCCTGGCAGCCAGTGTGCCCAGGCCCTGGCAGCCAGCGTGCCCAGGCCCTTGCAGCCAGCGTGCCCAGGCCCTTGCAGCCAGCGTGCCCAGGCCTTGGCCCTGGCTGGCAGCAAGCCCAGGCCCTGGCAGCCAGCGTGCTCAGGCCCTTGCAGCCAGCGTGCCCAGGCCTTGGCCCTGGCTGCCAGCGTGCCCAATCCTTGAGCGTGCCAACATCCTCTTGTAAATGTACTCATAAGTACTCACTTAAAAGATTTTTTGGTATCAAGATGGCATGTTTCGGACTTGTACGAGCATGTACAAGTAAATATTGCGGCTACTATGGCAAAAAATATTGTAAGCTTTTTGGCCATTTTTGAACTACCGGAGCATTCTGCATGTAACTTGCCAAGCCTTCGTAATAGGGAGAAGGCAAAACATGATGAGTCATCTTTTAATCAGCGAACCTGCAGAACATAGCTAATTAGCTATAAATCTTAACAAGAGAATATAAAGGCTTATCGTTTAGATGTGAAATCCTATTTTACATCAACACCACATGGAAGATAAAACAGTCGCCTTTTTAGATTGGTTGTGCCTAGTCCTCAGAACAAAATGTTGCTTCATATTTGATGACTCATGCATCTTGACACACATAATCGTGAATAAATGAAGCGACTTGGTGCTTGTGCCGTCGGTTGTTGGTTACTCAAGAATAACTGGATGTGCCTTGGCCCTGCTTGGCAGTGTGCCCAGGAATTAGCTACCAGCGTGCCTTGGCCCTGCCTGCTAACGTGCTCAGGCCCTTGCTGCGAAAGTGCCCATGAGCTTGCAAAAGTGCTATTAAACACTCAATTTTAGATATTTGGGCATCAAGGTGGTATGCCGGGCACTCATTTGTACATGTACAAGTGGAAAATGTGCATTTTGTGGCAAAAAAAATTTTAAGCTTTTTGGCCATTTTTGAACTACCGGAGCATTCTGGGAGTACTGTACACAGTCTTCCTGTTAGAGAGAAGTCCAAACATGATGCAGGCCCTGGCTGGCAGCAAGCCCAGGCCCTGGCAGCCAGCGTGCCCAGGCCCTGGCAGCCAGCGTGCCCAGGCCATGGCAGCCAGCATGCCCAGGCCTTGGCTGCGAATGTCCCTGGCCCTAGCTGCAAGCGTGCCCTGGCCCTGTCTGCCAGCTTGCCCTGGCCCTGCCTGCTGCATGCCCTGGCCCTGGACCTGGCTTTTACTGTGCACAGCCCTTGGCCTTGGCTGCCAGCATGCCCAGGCCCTTGCTGCCAGCTTGTCCAGGCCATGGCACTGGCAGCCAGCGTGCCCAGCACCTGGCCCTGGCTGGCGGCAAGCCCAGGCCCTCGCTGGCAGCAAGCCCGGGCATTGGCTGCCAGCGTGCCCAGGCCCTGGCCCTGGCTGGCAGCAAGCCCAGGCCCTAGTTGGCAGCAAGCCCATGCCCTAGCAGCCAGCGTGCCCCGGCCATGGCAGCCAGCGTGCCCAGGCCCTTGCAGCCAGCGTGCCCAGGCCCTTGCTGCCAGCTTGCCTAGGCCTTGGCCCTGGCTGCTAGCGTGCCCAGCACCTGGCGCTGGCTGGCAGCATGCCCAGGCCCTCGCTGGCAGCAAGCCCGGGCACTGGCTGCCAGCGTGCCCAGGCCCTGGCTGCAAGCGTGCCCTGGCCCTGCCAGCATGCCCAGGCCTTGGCCCTGGCTGGCAGCAAGCCCAGGCCCTGGCTGGCAGCAAGCCCAGGCCCTGGCAGCCAGCGTGCCTAAGCCCTTGGCTGCCAGCGTGCCCAGGCCCTTGGCTGCCAGCATGCCCAGGCCCTTGCTGCCAGCTTGCCCAGGCCTTGGCCCTGGCTGCTAGCGTGCCCAGCACCTGGCCCTGGCTGGCAGCATGCCCAGGCCCTGGCTGGCAGCAAGCCCGGGCACTGGCTGCCAGCGTGCCCTGGCCCTGCCAGCATGCCCAGGCCTTGGCCCTGGCTGGCAGCAAGCCCAGGCCCTGGCTGGCAGCGTGCCCAGGCCCTGGCAGCCAGCGTGCCCAGGCCCTTGCAGCCAGCGTGCCCAGGCCCTTGCTGCCAGCTTGCCCGGGCCTTGGCCCTGGCTGCTAGCGTGCCCAGCACCTGGCCCTGGCTGGCAGCATGCCCAGGCCCTCGCTGGCAGCAAGCCCGGGCACTGGCTGCCAGCGTGCCCAGGCCCTGGCTGCCAGCGTGCCCAGGCCCTGGCTGCCAGCATGCCCAGGCCTTGGCCCTGGCTGGCAGCAAGCCCAGGCCCTGGCAGCCAGTGTGCCCAGGCCCTGGCAGCCAGCGTGCCCAGGCCCTTGCAGCCAGTGTGCCCAGGCCTTTGCAGCCAGCGTGCCCAGGCCTTGGCCCTGGCTGGCAGCAAGCCCAGGCCCTGGCAGCCAGCGTGCTCAGGCCCTTGCAGCCAGCGTGCCCAGGCCTTGGCCCTGGCTGCCAGCGTGCCCAATCCTTGAGCGTGCCAACATCCACTTGTAAATGTACTCATAAGTACTCACTTAAAAGATTTTCTGGTATCAAGATGGCATGTTTCGGACTTGTACGAGCATGTACAAGTAAATATTGCGGCTACTATGGCAAAAAATATTGTAAGCTTTTTGGCCATTTTTGAACTACCGGAGCATTCTGCATGTAACTTGCCAAGCCTTCGTAATAGGGAGAAGGCAAAACATGATGCAGAGTCATCTTTTAATCAGCGAACCTGCAGAACATAGCTATTTAGCTATAAATCTTAACAAGAGAATATAAAGGCTTGTCATTTGGATGTGAAATCCTATTTTACATCAACACCACGTGGGAGATAAAACAGTCGCCTTTTTAGATTGGTTGTGCCTAGTCCTCAGAACAAAATGTTGCTTCATATTTGATGACTCATGCATCTTGACACACATAATCGTGAATAAATGAAGCGACTTGGTGCTTGTGCCGTCGGTTGTTGGTTACTCAAGAATAACTGGATGTGCCTTGGCCCTGCTTGGCAGCGTGCCCAGGAATTAGCTACCAGCGTGCCTTGGCCCTGCCTGCTAACGTGCCCAGGCCCTTGCTGCGAAAGTGCCCATGAGCTTGCAAAAGTGCTATTAAACACTCAATTTTAGATATTTCGGCATCAAGGTGGTATGCCGGGCACTCATTTGTACATGTACAAGTGGAAAATGTGCATTTTGTGGCAAAAAAAATTTTAAGCTTTTTGGCCATTTTTGAACTACCGGAGCATTCTGGGAGTACTGTACACAGTCTTCCTGTTAGAGAGAAGTCCAAACATGATGCAGGTCCTGGCTGGCAGCAAGCCCAGGCCCTGCCAGCCAGCGTGCCCAGGCCCTGGCAGCCAGCGTGCCTAGGCCATGGCAGCCAGCATGCCCAGGCCTTGGCTGCGAATGTCCCTGGCCCTAGCTGCAAGCGTGCCCTGGCCCTGTCTGCCAGCTTGCCCTGGCCCTGCCTGCTGCATGCCCTGGCCCTGGACCTGGCTGTTACTGTGCACAGCCCCTGGCCTTGGCTGCCAGCATGCCCAGGCCCTTGCTGCCAGCTTGCCCAGGCCATGGCCCTGGCAGCCAGCGTGCCCAGGCCCTTGCAGCCAGCGTGCCCAGG
>CM034304.1:16264727-16272227 GCA_019925795.1 Dendrobium chrysotoxum | reverse complement strand
AAACATCCCAATATAACAGAGGAAGCTGGGGTAGGCGGACCCACACCGAAGAGGACATCCCGGCCAGGGAGTTAGGGGTGTAGGTAGGGGTCCATTGAACCATGCCGAGGAGACTCCCCGCTATCACCCAGGGGCCACCCACCAGAACCGCGTCCCGGGCTTCAACAGAGGAAAAGATGCCGATGAAGGAGGAGGGGCCGGTAGTGACAATCTGAAAGTCCCCGTATTGGGACCACATGCGGCGCAACTCAGAGAAGAGAAAAGCAAAGGGAAGGCGGCGTCCAATCAACTGTGCTACCAAGGCCTTCTCCAGCTTAGCAGAGTTGAGGTGAACAGCTTCAAGGTCCGGGGTCATAGAGATGCCATCGTCCGCCAGAAAGGGGGCAGTATTAAGAACAGGAAGCTTGGTATATTGGAGCTTGTTCCACGAGAAGGGCGGGCCAGGGGCAGACCGGGAGGGAGGAGGAGAGGGACCCTCCGGGCCCGGTGCGGGGGTCGGTGAGGCCGGGTCGTGGCCGGCAGGGTGGGAGGGCGAGGACGATGAGGAGGTGCTGTGGAGGGCAGTGGGAGCCCCAGGGATAGCCATCACCGGGGGGGAGATGGCGCAACAACGGGTGTACCACCACGAACCGGGGGAGAAACCGACACCGGGTCAGCAGGAGCACACGCAGGAGCACAGCCGGTAGGGACCGAAGGAGGGAAGTCCTCCTCCATAGCGGAGGGGGAAGACGATAATGCGTCAGGGAGGGAAGAGGACGAACGACGAGGCGAGGAAACGTCCATAAGCTCGAGGGAGGGGCGGGAAGCTGCAGACGTGCAAGGCGAGCCTGAGGAGGAGGGGGACGGGGAAGTGGGAAGAGAAGCAGACAACATAGGCCGGTGTGAAGCCGTGGGCGAAGTTCCTTTTAAGGAAGCAGGGAGCAGCGGGGGGTCCCGTGGAGAAACGGGCGACAGTAGAAGAGCAGGGGCTGGCGTACATCCAGCCAGAGGCAGACAAGGGGCCACGACCGGGGTAGGAATGGAAGGAAAGATTGATGGGACCGTATGACCTTGCAGGGTGTGCCCTTGACCAGTAGCAGGCTGCCCAAGAGGAAGGGGAGGGCTCGGGGGCAGAGGGAGCAGGGAATGGGCACTGCAGGCCGAAGAGGAGTCGCCCGAAACAGTCACGTCAGCAGCCACGTGGCCAAGAGGGGAAACTGAGGGCACCGCGCGGCGAGAGGCCGGACGGGGGAGAGGCGAGGGGACAGACTGCGAAGACGAAGAAGAGGTAGAATCTGTAGCAGAGGACGAGGAGGGCGTAGGCCAGTGCTTTCGCCCCTTGCAATCCACACGAAAGGGTGGGGGGGGAAGCGGGAAGGTCGTAGGAGTGGCAACCCCAGGGGAAAAGCCAACCGAGGGGGCCGGGGAGACCCCGGCCACGCCGGAAAGGCTATCAGCCGAGTCCTCCATGTCCTCGTCCGAGCAGGCCGAGGCTGTCCCCGAAGAGGAGGAGCTGGGCGAGTGGTGCACATCCACACCCAAAGGGGGGGAGTCACTAGCTGGCGCCGACGGCGTAGAGAATTGGTGAGCCTGGGGAGGCAGGCCCACCTGTCCAGGGCAGACCGCAACAGATGAAGGTGGAAGGGCAGCCGGGGCGGAGGGCACCGGAACACCCACAACCGGAGGGGGAGATGAACGACCAATGACACGCGAATCAATCAAAGGAGGAGGCGGCCGGCGGCCACCTCCCCGAGCCATCCCAGAGCTTCTCACACTAGCCAAGATAAGAGAGAGAGAGAGAGGGTGGGAAATGGAAAAGCTCCCAAAGTTTTTGGGTTCCTTGAAAGATAAGTGCATTAAGCATAATAGTAGTTACAAAAGTAAGCTAAAGGCACAAACCACAGCCCAAAACAGGTAGGGGGGGTGCCGGAAAGAGGCCCAACGGGCAAAGACAAAGGTAACAGAGAAAGGAGAAGCAAAACAAGAATCGGACCGCCGTCAGCGTAACCAGTGAGGCCCCACCAGAGGGGGGGACCCATAACCAGGGTAGGAAACAGCCGGGTGGCTGAATGGGACACCAGTGCCCTGGCAAGAGGCCTCGCAAGAAACAGAGAAAGGCGGCCGAGCCGAGGTGGAGGGCATCATGGCCGGAAGGGGACTCTGTCCCCGGTGCAAGGATGACGCAGAGGCTTTTTACGCTTACGTAGAGAGCCCACGGCGGGGCCAGGATCCAGCAGAGGAAGAGGGACAGCTGGCGGCACAGGGGCCATCGGCAGGACTGAAGGAGAGAGGGAGGACCCCAGCGTGGTGCGGCACAGGGAGGGGGCCATTTTGGGAAGAACCGGAGCACTGGGGGAGGACGGCCCCACCGGGGGGGCGGTCGGGGCCGGCTGAGGCGACGAGGGACGGGGGGCTTTCCAGCGGGGGCGGCGCTTTCAGCGAACAATATTCCACTCACCAAGCCCGGGGGAGTCAGAGTCTGTAGCGGACGAAGCTGAGGAATGAGCTGGAGGACGAGGCCGAGAAGGGCCTGCACGGGCAGGGGCAGAGCGGCCAGTCGGATCAGGCGGGGGAGCCTGCGGGACAAAGCTGCCAGAGCCACGGGCCGGGCTGGGACCAGCCGGGAGATCGGAGGGACGGGCTGGGCATTCGTCGGAGGGGCGAGCTGGGCATTCGTCGGCAGAGTGGTCAATAAGGCCACACCGAAAACAGAAATGTGAGAGCCCTTCGTACTCAATACGTTGGAAGAAACGGCCCCAGAGGCCTTGAATCCAGAAGCCAGGGCGCAAAGGCTTGGAGAGGTCCAGGCGAACACAAAAACGAGCGAAAGAAGAGCGGCCCCAAGTGCTTGTGTGTTCGTCCATCCACAGAGGGACACCAATAATGTTAGCCATGCAAGTGAGATTAGTATGATCCCAGTAAAGCAACGGCAGTTGAGGAAGGCGGACCCAGACGGCCGAGTGGAAACCGTGAAGAGAAGAAGACGAATAATCCGGAGACCACCGATCCATACCAATAAGGCTGCCGGCCACAGACCAGGGGCCCCCCTGCAAGACGGCGTCCCGAGCCGCAATACTACGAAAGATGCATAGGAACGAACGGGGGCCAGTAATAATAGTGTGGAACTCGCCAAATTGGAACCATAGGCGACGAAGCTCGTTGAGGAGGAAAGGGACTGCAACGCGCCTACCCAGCAGGTGGCAGACTAAGGCCATGTCGAGGCGTTCAGAGTTAACGTGAACAGCCTCTCGAATAGGGGAGAAAGTATCCAATTCAGCGTCAAAGAAGGGGTCAGTGTTGAGGGGGGCCAGGGGGGTGAACTGGCGACGCCCCCACGCAAACGGCACTTCCGGATGGGCCTGGGGAGGAGGGGCCGGAGCGGCAGGGGCGGCGGCCGTTTGGACCGGGAGGGGGGGGGGGGACAGAGGCGGCCAGAGCCGGAGGGGCGTGGGAAGCCTGGGAAGGTGGGTGCGCGGAACCCACATCAGTAGCCGGGGACGGGGGGCGAGGGGGGGAAGACGAAGCCCTCAGAGGGGGAGGGAGAGCCGGGGCCAACGCAGGAACCAGACCTCCGGCATCAGCAGCCGCGGGGACAGCGGAGGAAGTCGGGGTGGCAGAGAGAAGCCCGGCATGTCCGAAGGTGGCCCGAAGGATAGAATCCGCAAAGGCCTCAGAGAGGCCGTCCGAGGAGGGCATAGGTTCCGAAGATGGGGAAGAGAGAAGCCGGGGGACGCCGGCACGGGAAGCGAAGGAGAGGGAGAAGTGGGGCCCACCAGCCCAGACTGGGCAATTAAAGCGGGCGGGAGAGAAACCCCTGAACCGGACGAAAGAGGCAGAGAGCGGTCGAACCCGGCCAGCGAGCCGGGCGGTCCAGAAGCCAGAGCAGCAGAGGGCCGGACGGGAGTGTCGGGAGGGGGGCGGAGGCACCCCGGAAGGGGGCAGAGGATGGGGGAACGGCGGCGGAGGAACCGCCGGGGGGGGGCCAGCACGGCCAGAGGGGACAAGAGGGGGCGACGGCGAGGAGGAGCGGGAAGACGACGTGGCTGAGTCAGCCACGGGGCTGACGCCCGAAGGCCCACCTCCGTACCCAGAAGGCAGCAGGGGAACAGAGGGGGAAAGGGGTCGCCCGTGGGGTCCAGCGTGGGAAGGCTGGGGACACGACAGCGGAGAGGGGGAGCCCAGTCGTGATGGGACAACCATACCGGGCAGAGTACGGAGGGACATGGACGGACAGACTGAACCAACAGAGGGTAAGCTGCTGGCAGAACGAACCGGGGAAGAGGAGGACCCAGAGTCAGCGGCAGAAGAGGAGGCGTCTGCCAGCGGGAGGTCCGGCGGAGAGGACGCACGGAGGGGAGGAGGGCGGGAGGGCTGAACCCGAGGGCGGCGCCCGACAGAAGAGGAGGGCGACGGAACAGGGCGGGAAACTCTCCGGGAAGGAGAGGGTGACACCTCAGCCACAGGCGGAGGGCTGGGACCGATCACCGGAGGAGGCAAAAGCGAAGCCGAAGAGGACGGCCGCATCAAAGAAGCCACGAAACGCGGCGCTCGGGAGCAAGGGGGGAACCGGCAACAGAAGTCCCAAATGCGCCAGACGGCCTAGGGTGAGAGGGACTGACCACGGGCCAGCGAAAAGCAGGGGAAAGCACCCCTCCACCCGGAGGATAAACAGAGGGGGGAACGTCGGCCCCAAAGGAGGCCGACGAGCGAACCATCCCCTGAGGAGAAGCAACCAGAAGCACCGAAGGGGCTGCCAGGGGGCGAGGCTGCGAAAGAGCCGGAAGGGCAGGCAAGCTCAGGCTAAGGGGTCCGGAAAGAAAACCCGGCGACGTCACCGAAGAAAGGCCAGAAGCGTGGTAGGAGCAGGGGCCATCCCAGTTAGCAGGGAACAGCCAACCAGAAGGAGTCTTCGTCCATCCGTCCGGGAGGTAGACGTACGAACAGCCAGTGACCTGGGTGGTCAAAACAGAGCCAGGTGCCTCAGCAACCGACGGGGAAACACCACCCGGGCCAGGCGGCCCGGCGCGAGAGCCGGCCGAAAACCAAGACCGGCGCTTAAGAGGAGGTGGCCAGCGGCCACCCCCTCGCTTCATCCCAGAGCTTCTCACACTAGCCAAAACAAAGAGAGAGAAAGAAAGGCAAGTAATGAAAAGCCCCCCAAAGTTTTTGGGTTCCTTGAAAGATAAGTGCATTAAGCAAAAGTTGAGGTTACAAAAGAGGGGCCAGGGGCCCTAAACAGGATCAGGACGATCCGAACTAATGATATCAAAAAATTCTGGGGGAATAGCATCTCCAGGAGAAATCCCCGGGTCCCAAAGAAAATTACAATGAATAGCCCGATGGGCACAAAAATGGGTGGCGACATTGGAGGCGCGAGGTACATGCTGGAAGAGCACCTTGTGGAAAAGGGAAATCCAGTTGAAATCATCGCCAAACTCAGGCTGAAGACGCCAGCGGCGGTTGTCCATGAAGTCACGAATAAAGGTAATAATGGCGGAGTTGTCCCCTTCAACAATAAGGCCCGCCGCATCATACATGTCATCCCGGATCAGCATCCCCACCTGGCGAAGGGCGAGGAGCTCAACCTGGGTACTGTCCCAATGATCAAGAGGCCAGCCAGCCGCCCGAAGAAGAGTACCATGTGCATCCCGAAACACCACCCCCAAGCCAGCGGCATTAGACGGAAGCAGAGCACCATCAACATTGACCTTAAGCCAACCCGGAGGGGGGGGGTTCCAACGATCGGTGAGAAACACCCCGTCAGGGTGAGTGGGACCCCAGTGCTCCAGGTCGGAAGAAGAGAGTCGACGGAAAGCGGCGTCGAGAATACTTGCAGCCATGGTAGTGGGAGTGCCATAGGAGCGCCCGTGCTTTTTAGCATTCCGCCCCCTCCAAGCTTGATAGACGGCATAACAATAAAGGGGAGCCCAGGCCGGGGAATGGCGGGAGGTGAAAAGGGCAATACGAAGCTCGTTGAGAGAAGAGAAGGTAGGAACGGGGAAGCCCCAGCTCCGAAGAACAGCCAGGATCTGACACAGTACCGGGCAAGTAGCAGTGATGTGATCCAGAGTCTCCACCATACGGCAGCCCCAAGGGCAAGAGGGGTCATCTTGGAGCCGGCGGCCCCGAAGCCAGTCATTAGTGGGAACAATGTTGTGGAAAATCCGCCACCAGAACATCTTCTCGCGAGGGTGGAAACGAAGCGAAGTAAGCATAGTATCCTCGGAAAGGGGGGCTGGAAAAAGCTGGGAATAAGCCAAAGCCGTAATGGTGGAGCCCAAGGGGGTCCGGATAAGCTCCAACGTATCGTCAAGCGGGGCCGGCAAGAGAGGAATCGTAGCAATGCGAGCCGCCAAGTCGGAGCCGAAGAAGGAGAGAAGAGTAGGGTCATCCCAAGTGCGATCGGGCCGAAGGAAAAAGTCCACCGTAGTATCAACAGAGAGGTCCATGCTAAGAAAGGTGGGCCAGCGAGAGAGCTGCCGGTCGAGACAAAGTTTTTGGGTTCCTTGAAAGATAAGTGCATTAAGCATAGATTAAGATAAATACATAAGTGGGCCCGAAGCACCAAACTCCCCAAAACAGGGGGGAGGGCGAAACAAAAGGGCGAGAGTAAAAAGCTCCATACCGGAGCCAAAACAAAAGCACAAAAAATTTAAAGGAGCAGTGGGAGAGGCCCCACATCTGACGGCCCACAAGAGAATGGGGGCAGTGTTGAGCAGCAAGGAGGACGGAGAACCATGTCTGAGGGGGGGGAGACCCGATAGGAGAGAACCATGCCACGGAGGCAAAACGGAATCCCAGTGCCCAGGCGTAGGAACAGCCACCCAAGCTGAAACAACACTGCCGCCAGGCAGTGAGGCACCCATCAGTCGGAGGAGGGGAGGATGTCCCCGGCGTGAATATCGGAGTCATCTTTACGGCGTTTGCGCGGAAGCGCCGAGATCGGTCCAAGGTGGAGGAGCTCATGGTGAGCACGCGCGCCCCGGCCGCGAGGCCGAGTCGGAAGAGGGCGGGGGGGCGGAGCAGGGCCCGGCGCACGCGTCGAGAGGGGGCGGGAAGCCGCAAATGACAGTTGCTGAGCTAGGGGTTGAGGCCGGGAGGCGGGGGGTGTAGACCCCTGAATGGACGGCGCCAAAGGCTTCTTAGGGCGTCGTTTCCGTTGGACAATATTCCAGGTTCCGAGGGAGTCCGGTTGAGACGGGGTGGGAGGGGCCCGCACCGAGGCAGGCCGAGGAGGAGCGGCCGAGGACGCCGGTCGAGTGGGGGGAGCCGGAGTGGGGGGAGGGCAGCTGACCGGTTTAGGGGCCGGGGGAGTCTTCCGCAGAGGGACAGGCTGAGCAGGAGGAGAAGCTGGCTGGGGAGGGGAAGATGAACTCACTGGTTCCGGTTCAGGGGAGGGGGGATTGACCCAGTCCGACGGACAGCGATCAGCCGAATGGCCAACAAGCCCACAGGCGAAACAGAAGTTAGAGAGACCTTCATACTCCACTCGCTGGAAGAACCGACCATTAATCCCATTTA
>CM034304.1:16256535-16259227 GCA_019925795.1 Dendrobium chrysotoxum | reverse complement strand
GCAGGCAGGGCCTGGGCAAGCTGGCAGCCATAGCCAGGGCACGCTTGCAGCCAGGGCCAGGGCACATTCGCAGCCAAGGCCTGGGCACGCTGGCTGCCAGGGCCTGGGCACGCTGGCTGCCAGGGCCTGGGCACGCTGGCTGCCAGGGCCTGGGCTTACTGCCAGCCAGGGCCTGCATCATGTTTGGACTTCTCTCTAACATGAAGACTGTGTACAGTGCTCCCAGAATGCTCCGGTAGTTAAAAAATGGCCAAAAAGCTTAAAAATTTTTTTGCCACAAAATGCACATTTTCCACTTATACATGTACAAATGAGTGCCCGGCATACCACCTTGATGCCCAAATATCTAAAATTGAGTGTTTAATAGCACTTTTGAAAGCTCATGGGCACGTTCGCAATAAGGGACTGGGCACGCTAGCAGGCAGGGCCAGGGCACGCTGGTAGCCAATTCCTGGGCACCCTGCCAAGCAGGACCAAGGCACATCCAGTTATTCTTGAGTAACCAACAACCGACGGCACAAGCACCAAGTCGCTTCATTTATTCACGATTATGTGTGTCAAGATGCATGAGTCATCAAATATGAAGCAACATTTTGTTCAGAGGACTAGGCACAACCAATCTAAAAAGGTGACTGTTTTATCTCCCACGTGGTGTTGATGTAAAATAGGATTTCACATCCAAACGACAAGCCTTTATATTCTCTTGTTAAGATTTATAGCTAAATAGCTATGTTCTGCAGGTTCGCTGATTAAAAGATGACTTTGCATCATGTTTTGCCTTCTCCCTATTACGAAGGCTTGGCAAGTTACATGCAGGTTCGCTAATATAAAGATGACGGGGGTGCTCTGAGCTTTATAAACGCGCGCGCGCGCGTGGCACTTGGCACTTGGGCACTTGGCACTTGGCACGGCGCGCGCGCGCGTCTTGATTTTATTATATATATTTTTATATATAAATGCCGGGGCACGCTGGCGCGCTCGGCCCGGGGCTCGTCGCGACCTCGGCCCGGGGCACACCGGCGGGCACGGCCCGAGGGCATGCCGGCGGGCACCTGCCGAGGGCACGCCGGCGGGCACGGCCCGAGGGCACGCCGGCGGGCACGGCCTGGGCTTCCTGACCAATTTTAGCCCATTCGAATTTGTTTTGGCACGTTGGGACCTCTTTTTTTGGGCGCATCAGGGACCAAAATTTTTCGCGGAAGAGCTGTGGATTTTTCCCCGTATTACCGGTGCCCGATCTCTAGTGCTCGTCGGGGCTTATATTTTCGGGCGCGTTAGCGCCCGAAATTTTTTACTTAATTGGTATTTATTTTCTCTCGTGCGGTTGGCGCTCAATCTGTCGTGCTCGCCAATAAACTTAATTTTTCCTGCTTTTTTGGATTCGATTTATGGCCTCCCTGGCAACAACTTTCTTTTACGACACGGCCTATGGGGTATGGGGCATAAAGATTCCCACATGCAAACAATCCTTCAAAATTCTCATAGCATACGCTTCGCTCAAGCAACGAAGCATGGTGTCGATGGACGGCACTAGCACATTCCCCGATATGGGGCATAAAGATTCCCACGTGCAAACAATCCTTCAAAATTCTCATAGCATACACTTCGCTCAAGCAACGAAGCATGGTGTCGATGGACACCATTAGCACATTCCCCGATAAGGCAACTGAGCTTCCCTCTAATCGGACAAGCGACAAAGCATGGCATCAATGCATACCCCTACCTCCGGCTTACGACACGGCCTATGGGGCATAAAGATTCCCACGTGCAAACAATCCTTCAAAATTCTCATAGCATACACTTCGCTCAAGCAACGGAGCAGGGTGTCGATGGACACCACTAGCACATTCCCTGATAAGGCAACCGAGCTTCCCTCTAATCGGACAAGCGACGAAGCATGGCATCGATGCATACCCCTACCTCCGGCTTACGACACGGCCTATGGGGCATAAAGATTCCCACGTGCAAACAATCCTTCAAAATTCTCATAGCATATGCTTCGCCCAAGCAGCGAAGCATGGGGCCGATGGACACCACTAGCACATTCCCCGATACGGCAACCGAGCTTCCCTCTAATCGACGGGCAGGGCCAAAAGCTTACAATTTTTTGCCATGCATGCATCGTACAAGCAATGAAGCACGGCCTCGATTCATACCACTAGCGCGTTTCCCATATTCCGACAAATGCAAGGGTCGGGACTTCACATTCAGAATGCCCCGGTAGTTCAAAAATGCCCAAAAAGCTTACAATTTTTTTTTCCATAGTTACCGCATCTTTTACTTCTACATGCACCGATGAGTACCCAGCATGCCATCTTGATACCCAAAGATCTTAAAAGGCAAGTGTTCCACGGCTTCCCTTAAATAGACTGGCGGGGTTTATCACAATCCTGATGCCCCGGTAGTTCCGAAACGGCCAGAAGGCTTACAGTTCTTTTGTCCATGCATACGCTTCGCCCAAGCAACGAAGCATGGGGTCGATGGACTCCACTAGCGCATTCCCCGATAGGGCAACCGAGCTTCCCTCTAATCGACGGGCAGGGCCAAAAGCTTACAATTTTATTGCCATGCATGCATCGTACAAGCAACGAAGCACGGCCTCGATTCATACCCCTAGCGCATCTCCCATATTCCCACAAACGCAAGGGTCGGGATTTTACATTCATGATGCCCCGGTAGTTCAAAAATGCCC
>CM034304.1:16239035-16249035 GCA_019925795.1 Dendrobium chrysotoxum | reverse complement strand
CCTGTGTGGGTCCCTCTGCTCCTCCCTCGCCTGGGTCTGGCCCTCCTGCTCCCCTCTCGCCTGCTTCTGGCCCTCCTGCTCCCCTAGCCTCCGCTGGTTTGCCCCCGGCCCCCCCTGACCAGTGGACTGTGGTCAGCCGGCGCCGCTCTCGCCGACGCGTTCCTCCTCCCCCCCCCCGCCCAGCCCTCCTCCTCCCCCCTCCCTTCTTCCCCCCGTCCCCCCTCCCCTCGGCCGCCTCCTTCTTCTGTCTCGCTGGCTCCTGCTTGCCCAGCTGCACCCCCGGCCCCCTCGCCGCTCTCTTCTTCCGCTCCTCCTCTTCTCCCCACCCCTGCCTCTTCGTCGCTCGTTAACGCTCCTTCCCTCCTCCCTTCGCTTCCTTTCCAATTGGGCCCCCCTTCCGTTGTTCCTCACCCCTCTCTTAGCCTCGTTCCCTCCCTCTCTCTCCCCTCGGGTCCCCCTCATCCCGATAAGAAGCGCAAAGCTAAGGGCTCTCCCCCCCCTCTCGCTAAAGCCACTAAAGGCGACCCTACCAAGCCCTCTCATCGGCGTCGAAAATCGGGGAAACTTGACGGGCAGCCCTCTTCGCTTCTCGCTGCTTCCTTTTCCCAATCTTCCGACGGCGGGGACGCGTCCCCTATGGCTGTTTAATGTCTGCCTTCCTTAGTTGGAACTGCAGGGGGGTCCGTAAGAAAACCGCGGCCAACTACCTGCGCCAGCTTATAGGGGATTTTGATCTCGGGTGCATTGGACTCATGGAAACGAAAGTGGAGTCGCTGTCTCGGAAGGAGGTGGACAAGCTGGCTGGGTGTGCTTGGGACTTTCACCTCCAGCCTTCGCTGGGTAAATCGGGCGGTATCCTCGTTCTCTGGCGTCGTGACTGTGCCGCCTTCAACCTCCTGCTCTCGTCAAAGCAATGTGTTATTGGAAACGTTCACCTGGGTGGCCTTCCCCCCTTAACCATGGCCTTCGTCTATGCTGATAAAGACAGTCATGCTCGTCGCCCCCTCTGGGCGGACATTACACGGTTTCATTCCGGCCCGGCTCCTCTCATCGTTGCTGGCGACTTTAATTGTGTTCTGTCACAGGCCGATAAGAAAGGTGGCCGCCCCTTTCGCTACGCCTCTGCTGCCTCGGAGATGGAAGACTTCATGCGACTTAACGACCTTATTGATCCTGGCTTCAAGGGCCCTCGCTTCACCTGGTCCAATAACAAGGACTCGTCTAGCAAAATTTGGGCCCGCTTGGACCGATGCCTGGTTAACTCCCCCTTCTTGGACGCTCACCAGGCCTTTGAGGTGCGCCACCTCCCCAGGCTGGCCTCTGACCACTGCCCTCTTCTCGGCTCTGTCCACCCTCCTCCGCGTGTGTCCCGCCCCACCTGGCCCAAATTTGAGGACCTGTGGCTCTCCTATCCTTCGGCTGGCAAGATTGTCTTTGACCAATGGACTAGGCCTGCTTCGGGCGGTGAGGCTGACGTTCTCCAACGCAAGAGTCGTCGTACGCTTCGGGCCCTTTTTTTCTGGAGCCGGCAGAAGTTACAGCAGCTCCACGCCTCCAAGAATTCGCTGGAGGCCGACATCTTGGCTCTCCAAAACTTGGAATGTTCGCCTCTTGGGCTTTCGCCTGCCCAAGAAGCGGATTTGCTTCTCAAGGTGCAACAGCTCAACTGTACCCATGGTCGCCTCATGACTTGGTGGCGACAACGTGCCAAGGTGCGCTGGATTGATGAAGGAGATGCCAACACACATTACTTCCACTCTGTTGCCTCGGCCCGGCGGCGTGGCAACAAGATCCACTCCATGCAATCCGCCGATGGTACCCTCACTGATAACCATGCTGCTATTATGGATATTATTTTTCGTTTCTTCTCTCTTAAATGGCAGGATGTCCCCATCATTACTGACGGCTGGCCCGGCCTGGATTCCATCCGTTCTACGGTGTTGGCTGTGGCGACTCCTCTCGCGGCGGATATCACCTCGGAGGAGATCCGCCAGGCTGTCTTCTCTCTGGGGCGTAACCGGTCTCCTGGCCTCGATGGCATTACCGCATCCTTTTACAAGGCTTTTTGGACTATTGTCGGCCCTCAAGTCACGGCTGCTTGCTCGGAGTTCTTCCTCACGGGTCATATGCATCAGGATTGGAAGGATACCCTTGTGGTCCTCCTCCCCAAAGTGGATCACCCTACCTCCCCATCCAAGCTCCGACCTATCAGCCTCTGCCAAACCATCTATAAGGTTGTTGCCAAAGTGCTTGTTAACCGATTTAAAGGGATCCTTCCAGCGATCATCTCTCCGGAACAGGCTGCTTTTGTCCCCGGCCGCTCCATTTCTGGCCACTGCCTGCTGGGCCTGGAAATGATCAACAAGTTCAAAACCTCCACGGCGGTTGAGGGCCTTATGGCCCTTAAGGTTGATATGGAACAGGCTTATGATAAGATGAGTTGGCTTACGCTCGACTCTGCCCTCCGCCTGATGGGTTTCCCCGCCCGGTTTTCGTCCTGGATTCTTCGCTGCATTGAGCACCCCCGGTTCTCCCTCCTTGTGAACGGTCAGCGATCACCCTGGATTAATGCCACGTGTGGCTTCAGGCAAGGGTGTCCCCTCTCTCCCTACCTCTTCATCCTCTGCTCGGAACTCCTCTCCCGCGCTTTTCACCAACACGCCCCTTCTCTCGGTATCTCTCTTTCCCGGGGCGGGCGCCTCCTGTCACATCTGCTTTATGCGGATGACATTTTGGTCTTCGCTGGTGCCACTGTGGCTAACGCTAAGCTCATTCTTTCGTTACTCCGCCGCTACTGCAGCTGGACGGGGCAACTGATCAATCAGGCCAAATCCGTTATCCTCTTCGGCAAGAGCACCCCGGCCTGGAAGTCGGCCCGGCTGTCGCGCCTCTTTGGCTTCCACCGTGTTCACGAGCTGGAATACCTCGGCATTCAATTAAAGATGGGGAAGGCCCGGGCGGCTGACTACGCCAAGGTGCTTCAAAAAGCCAAAGCCAAAACCCTTGCTTGGGGCAACCGACACCTTTCCTTGGCTGGCCGTACCACTCTTATCAACGCGGCGCTTCTCCCCATTACCACCTACTATGTCACCCATTCCGATATCCCCAAGGGGCTTCTCCAGTCCATCGAACAGATTGCCCGCAGTTTCCTTTGGGACAAGCCAGATGGGTCCCGGGGCCTTCATTATTTGGCCTGGTCTGCTCTCTGCATGCCGAAATCTGCTGGCGGCCTGGGCTTCCACGCTGCCTCCAACTGGACTAGCCCTCTTCGGGCCCGCCTTGCTTGGACCTTTGTCCATAACCGGGAGGACTTCGCCAGCTCCCTTATTCGGGAAAAATATGGACCCTCTCCTTGGGGCCTCTCCCCTCGTCGTAATGACTCTCCTGCATGGCGCCTTATTTGTGATGGCGCTGTTTCCCTCGCTCACTGCGTCCGGTGGCAGGTGGGGTCTGGGGCCGCTATCAATGTTCTCGATCACATCTGGATTCTCGACCGGCAGCTCTCTCGATGGCCCACTTTTCTTAGCATGGAAATCTCTGCTGACGCTACGGTCGACTTTTTTCTACGACCCGATCGCACTTGGGATGCTCCTACTCTTCTCTCCTTCTTCGGCTCCGAGTTGGCGGCTCGCATTGCCGCGATCCCTCTTTTGCCGGCCCCGCATGAGGATACGTTGGAGCTTATCCGGACCCCCTTCGGCTCCACCATCACGGCTTTGGCTTATTCTCAGCTTTTTCCAGCCCCCCTTCGCGACGATACTTTGCTCACCTCGCTTCGTTTCCACCCTCGCGAGAAGATGTTCTGGTGGCGGGTTTTCCACAATATTGTTCCTACTAATGACTGGCTTCGGGGCCGCCGGCTCCAGGATGACCCTTTTTGCCCTTGGGGCTGCCGTATGATTGAGACTCTCGATCACATCACTGCTACTTGCCAGGTGCTGTGTCAAATCCTGACTGTTCTCCGGAGTTGGGGCTTCCCCGTTCCTACCTTCAGCTCTCTCAACGACCTTCGTATTGCCCTCTTCTCCTCCCGCCGTACCCCGGCCTGGGCTCCCCTTTATTGCTATGCCGTCTATCAAGCTTGGAGGGGGCGGAATGCTAAAAAGCATGGGCGCTCCTATGGTACTCCCACTACCATGGCTGCCAGTATTATTGAAGCTGCTTTCCGTCGACCTTCCTTTTCCGACCTGGAGCACTGGGGTCCCACTCACCCTGATGGGGTGTCTCTCACTGTCTGTTGGAACCCCCCCCCTCCGGGTTGGCTTAAGGTCAACGTTGATGGTGCTCTGCTTCCGTCTCATGCCGCTGGATTGGGGGTGGTGTTTCGGGATGCTCATGGTACTCTCCTTCGGGCGGCTGGCTGGGCTCTTGATCATTGGGACAGTTCACAGGTTGAGCTCCTCGCCCTCCGCCGGGTGGGGACGATGATCCGGGATGACATGTACGATGCGGCGGGCCTTATTGTTGAAGGGGACAACTCTGCCATTATTTCTTTTATTCGTGACTTCATGGACAACCGCCGTTGGCGTCTTCAACCTGAGTTTGGGGATGACTTCAATTGGATTTCTCTTTTCCACAAGGTGCTCTTCCAACATGCACCTCGCGCCTCCAATGTCGCAGCCCACTTTTGTGCCCAACGGGCTATTCATTGTAATTTTCTTTGGGACCCGGGGATTTCTCTTAGAGATGCTATTCCCCCGGAATTTTTAGACATTATTAGTGCGGATCGTCCAGATCCTGTTTAGGGCCCTCGGCCTCTTTTTTGTATCCTCTACCTTTGCTTAATGCACTTTATTTCAAGGAACCCAAAAACTTTGGAGGATTCTTCATTTCCCTTTCTTTTTTCTCTTTCTAGAGTGGTTCTAGTGAGAGAAGCTCTGGGGATGGCGGGGGGTGACAGGCGGTCACCTCCCCGCTCAGGCGGGGGTGGTGGAGATGGTGGTGTGCAGGGTGGTGATGGAGATAGACGGCGGTCGGGTATGGGTGCTAGCAGCGGCAAGAAAGCTGTGGAGGGTCGATCTCCGGCTAAAGGTGGTGCTGGTAAGGCGAGAAGCAGATCCCACGGGAGCGCGAAGCCCGCTGCTGCGGGTCTTGAAGGGCTATCGGACGAGCAGCAGGCCAAATCGGCGGGCGGAAGCTCTGCTGGGGCGGCTAGGTCTGCGGAAGCGACGCACGGGCTGGGCGGGGACTCGGGGTCTTCGCAGGTGGCACAAGCTCGGGGGGGAAATACCACGGTGGCTGGGGTGAAAGTAGTCCGTAACCCCGTCTTCGCTGAGGACGGGGATGTCATGGACGTGGAACGGACGGTGACCAAGGGCTGCCTGGGGCCGGACGGTAATGCTGCGGGAGGCAGGGGCATCGAGGGGTGCACTGGCAAGGTGCAGGATATGGACATGATCATGACTAACGTGCATGCTTGCGGACCCGAGGTCGTGGTGGACGACGTCGACATGCTCGGGGGTTGTACTCCGGCCAGTAGGGTTAATGGCTTGGATCGGGGTACCGCCGGAGTGACCCGGAATGCGCCTAGCACTCAAGGTGCTTGTAGAAATGTCTTACCTAGTGCTGGGGCTGCTAGAGCTGTGTTTGACACCGATACCCCTACCGGCGTGGGTCCGAATGGGGGCAGTCGCCTGGGGAATGCCTGGAAACGGCCAGAACACATCCGCATCACGGACATTGAGGACTCTCGCTCCTTCCTCTTAGAAGGGAGGGTAGTTGACTTGTGCTTGGATTCGATCAGGGACAACGTGCAGAGGCTGGACTGCGCTGTTGTTGGCAAGGTGCTGGGGAAATGGCTCCCGCTTTTTGTTCTAAACTCGGAGGTTCAAAGACAATGGGGAAAATTCGGGGAATTTCAGCTCACTACCATGGGGCACGATTGCTTTTGTTGTATATTCACCTCTGCTGAGGTAAGGGATGCTGTGCTTTGTGGCGGACCTTGGTTCATGGGCGGAAACATTGTGGGCCTGGATCGTTGGTCTCCGAATTTTTCTCCTTCCTCGCTTGCCGGGATGACTTCCCCTATCTGGATCCGCCTTCCAAACTTGCCGCTGCAATATTGGGACGTGAAGAATATCTCGAGGATTGCCTCGGCTGTGGGAACTCCTCTATGGATCGATGGCCAGACTGGCACTTGGGGGCGCCGGGAGTTTGCCCGGATTTGTGTTCGCCTTGATCTGTCGAAGAAGCTTCAGACGGGTGTGTGGGTTAACGGCCTCCAGGGCAGGTACTTCCAACGGGTTGAATACGAGAGCTTGGGTCTCTCTTGTTTCAATTGCGGACGGATAGGGCATAGGCAGGATATGTGCCCCGAAAAACTGACTCACAACATTCAGCCAAGCGGGGATCGTGGAGGTCCCAAGCGTGGCACTGATACTGCGGGTGGCCTGCGGGTTGGGCAGCCGAGTGGGGGGTCGACGGACCCAGCTGGAATTCCGCAATTGGCTGCTGGGGGGGCGGTGCCCACCAAAGTGGTGACCACTTGGGGCGATGAGCCTGGGGGTGGTCTGACCGTGGACAAGGGGAAGAAGGTTATGGAGTGTCCTGGTGGAGCGACTGACGGGGGGCCTAGCGCGGCCGACTGCTCCTCTCAGGATCTCCAGAATGAGGACCAATTTGGGCCTTGGAACATTGTCCCTCCTAGGAGGCGCCGGGGCAACAAGGTGCCGCCAAAGAAGGAGGATCCTTCTGGCTCGTTGACGGGAACAACCACCCCTCCGCAGATCAACCTGGCCACTGTTATGGCACCTCCGGTGGTGGGGAAGAAGGAACATTACATGCCCACCTTCAAGCAAAAGCGACATGGGGTCACCAAACCCCTCCTTTTCTCGGCTGGGGTCAAACAGCCCAAATCTAGAAGCAAACCTTCACAGGCCCACTTTGATAAGGAGCTGCAGCAACTGGGGCCTGTTGAACCTATACCGCGTAAGCGGAGGAAGGATGTGTTAAACGACAGTGGCGGCGGGGACGCCTCCCCTTTGGTTAAATAATGTCCTCTATCCTGATATGGAACTGTAGGGGGGCTCGTAAGAAGCATACGAGCAACTACCTGCGGCACCTCGTTCAAGGGAACGAGACTGTCTTTGTCGGCCTTGTCGAAACTAAGATTGAGGAGATTGACCGGGTGGATGCGGATCGCTTGATTGGGGGTGGGTGGGACTTCTTCCACCACCCTGCGGTTGGTAAGTCTGGGGGAATGCTAACGCTCTGGCGTAGGGATGTTTCACAGTTTGAAGTTACCGCTGTGAGTAGCCAGGGCATTGCTGGTTACCTTACTCTCCCGAACCTGCAGAGGTGGACGGTTGTCCTGGTGTATGCCAACAAGGACGCCCATGTTAGAAGGGAGCTCTGGAGCTTTGTTGGAAGTCACGCCGTCGCGGGCGCCCCCATGATTGTGGGTGGGGATTTCAACTGTTGCATATCACAGGATGAGAAGAAGGGAGGCAAGCGATTCACCTTTTCTACGGGGGCTCGTGAGATGACTGATTTTATGGCCCTCAACGACTTCCATGACATTGGCTTCTGCGGACCTAAGTTCACGTGGTCGAACAACAAAAGTGGCAATAGCAAAATTTGGGTCCGGCTGGACCGTTTCCTTATGAACTCCGAGGGGCTCCAGCTTACCCCGCTTGCCTCAGTCAGGCACCTGAACCGGGTTGCCTCGGACCATTGCCCGCTACTGCTTAACCTGGGCGCGACGGCTCGTAGTTGTCATTCCAGGTGGATCCGATTTGAGGACGTCTGGACTACTTACCCGGCCTCTTGGAAGGTCGTCTGGAACGCGTGGTGCAAATCCGACTTTGGCCCGCCGGCCGAGGTGCTAAATAGAAAATGCAGCCGCACCTTAAGGGCCCTGTTCTTTTGGAGCCGGAATAAACTTAAGAAACTGGGGGAGCTGAAGATTGAACTGGAAAGGAAAATTGAAGCCTTACAACTGAGGGAAGGCACAGCGGAGGGGCTGAGCTCGGATATGGAGGAGGAACTTCGCGTGACGGTGGCTGAGTTCAAGCTTACGTTGCACCGTCTTGCAACCTGGTGGAAGCAACGCGCTAAGGTCCGCTGGTTGGAGGAGGGGGATGGTAACTCTCATTTCTTTCACTGTGCTGCCTCGGCTCGGCGCCGTTCTAACAGAGTCATTGAGCTTCGAACCCCGGATGGCGAGTCTACCTCGGAACCGAACCTCATCCATGCTGAATTCTGGGACTTTTTTAACCGCAAGTGGGGAGATCGAGAGGTCACTCTGGAGGGGTGGCCTGACATTGGGCATGACAGCCCTATCCCAACTCCTCTCCGTGGGGCTTTGGTGGCGGAGGTGTCCGACCTGGAAATCCGGGATGCTGTCTTTGGCATGGGGAACAACCGTGCGCCGGGCCCTGATGGCATCACTGCCTCCTTTCTCAAACATTACTGGAATATTGTTCACCCTGATGTTTCCAATGCGGTAAAGGATTTCTTTTGTACTAATTCTATGTGCAGGTCCTGGAAGGACACTTTCTTAATCCTCCTCCCCAAGGTGCCCAATGCTAACTCCACCAATAAATTTCGTCCGATTAGTCTGTGTCAAACTTTCTACAAGGTGGTGGCCAAGATTTTGGTTAACCGTCTCAAGCCGATCCTCCCGAGTATCGTCGGTGAAGAACAAGGGGCCTTTGTACCAGGACGTTCTATCTCTTACCATGGGCTGTTGGCTCAAGAGCTTATGTGCAAATTCCAGCACTCCACTATGAAAAGCGGTCTCATGGCCCTTAAAATTGATATGGAACAGGCCTATGACTGCATGGCCTGGAGCACCCTTGAGCAGATGATGACTCGGCTGGGGTTCCCGGCCATTTTTGTCTGTTGGGTGGTCCAATGCGTTTCGCAGCCCAGATTTTCCTTCTTGCTGAATGGAAGCCGATCGGAATGGATCCAGGCCTTGAGTGGGCTCCGGCAAGGTTGCCCGCTGTCGCCCTACTTATTCATCCTGTGCTCCGATCTTTTGTCCAGGGCCTTTAAGTTGCGGGGGGAGCGTCTTGGAGTGCAGATTGTTCAGGGGGGGGAACGGGTTTCCCATCTCCTCTATGCTGATGACATCCTTGTGTTTGCGGAGGCGAGTGTTGCTAATGCTAGACTTATCTCGGGCATTCTCACGGACTACTGCGAGTGGACGGGGCAACGTATCAACTGCTGCAAGTCCGCCATCCTGTTCAATCGGCGGTGTCCCGCGTGGAAGTGTAGACGGATTGCCAAGACGGTGGGTTTTCGCACCGTGACTATGCTCGAATACCTGGGCCTCCCGTTGGTCATGAGGAAACTGCTCAAGTCAGACTTTTCCAAGCTCCTCACCCGGGTCAATGAGAAGATTAATGTGTGGGGGCGGAGGCACCTGTCGCTTGCGGGGCGGGCTACCCTCATTAGAACCTCCCTTCTTCCCACCTCCATGTACCTGATGGCCCACACGGTGGTTCCTTTGGGGGTGCTCCAGCAAATTGAGAAGGCGGGTAGACAATTTCTATGGCAAAAATCTTCTAACAGTCGGGGGCTGCATTATGTCGCCTGGAGGGACCTGTGTGTGCCCAGCTCGCTCGGGGGTTTGGGCTTCCACTCGGCGGAGCTATGGCAAGGCCCGCTGCGGGCCAGGCTGGCTTGGGAATTTCTGCAACACCCGGATACGCAACTCCACAGGCTGCTGGTGGCTAAATACGGCGCTGATTTGTGGAAAAGCACACCAGGCCGCAATGTCTCTCTGGCGTGGAAAGTTCTTCAGGATGGCGCTGATGCGCTGCGACCAATCCTCAGATGGACGGTGGGTGACGGTAGACAGATTAACACCATGGAAGATACGTGGATCCTGGACCGCCAATTGGCGAAGTGGCCGACTTTCCTCTCATCTGATATCCACGGGACCCGTGTGGAGCAGCTCATTACCACTGACGGATGTTGGGACCAGGGGCACTTGCGGCATGTGTTTGGTCCGGACCTAATTCGGCGAATTTCCGCCTTGCCGATCCTTAACGGG
>CM034304.1:16227372-16233535 GCA_019925795.1 Dendrobium chrysotoxum | reverse complement strand
GTCAACCTGGATAAGGTGGAGCCTCCTAGGAAGACCGAGAATATTAAGCTCACTTGGAAGGAAAAAAGGATGGGCCTTAAACAACCCCTTCTGTTTACGGCTGGTTTAAAGCAACCAAAGCCTGGGAGTCGAATTTCTAAGGCTCATTTTGAGAAGGAACTGAGGCAACTGGGGCCTATTGAGCAGATGCCGAGGAAACGGAAAAAGGAATCGGATGATTGCATTGGCGGCGGGGACGCCTCCCCTATGGTCAATTAATGTCATCTATTCTCTTTTGGAACTGCAGGGGTGTTCGTAAGAAAAATACGAGCAATTACCTGCGACATCTTGTTGTTGACAACGAGGTGGTGTTTGTTGGATTAGTGGAAACCAAGAAGGAGCTGATGGAGAGGTCGGATGTGGATAAGTTGATTGGGAATGGTTGGAACTTTGTGCATCACCCGGCTGTAGGGAAATCTGGGGGATTGGTTGCTCTTTGGCGAAAGGAGATTATACAATTTGAATTGATTGAGGCTGTGGACCAAGCTCTATTTGGGAGAATTACCTTTCCCAATTTGCAAAGTTGGGATATTGCTATTGTTTATGCTAATAAAGATTACCACATTCGTCGTAATCTTTGGGAAATGATTGAAGGCAACTTGGTTGATAACCATCCCCTCATAGTGGGAGGAGACTTTAATTGTTGTCTCTCTCAGGAAGAGAAGAAAGGGGGTAAACGGTTTGTGTATTCACAAGGTGCTCGTGAGATGGCTGAGTTTTTGGGGAGGAATGATCTACATGATTTGGGTTATTGTGGACCCAAATATACTTGGTCAAACAATAAAGATGGTAATAGTAAAATCTGGGTTCGTCTGGACCGTGTGTTGATGAATTCGGAAGGACTGAATTTGGCGCAGTCTGTTGTTGTTAAGCACCTTGGTCGAATTGCTTCTGATCATAGTCCTCTCCTTGTGAAGCTCATGCCACACTCTCAGTTTGGTAATTCCAGGTGGTTGAGATTCGAAGATCTATGGATGTCGTACCCAAATTCGTGGAAGGTAGTCTGGAAAAGTTGGAGTAGACAAGACTTTGGACAGCCTGCAGATATTGTGAATCGTAAATGTAGCCGTACTCTTAAAGCTTTGTTCCACTGGAGTCGAAATAGATTGAAGAACCTGGGAAACCTCAAGGTGGAGCTCGAGAGGCGGATTATTGAACTGCAGGCTATTGAATGCGATGGGAATGGTCTGACGGGAGAACAAGAACGGGAGTTACGTGGAAGTATTGCTGAACTTAATGCAACCCTTGCGCGGTTGAGTACTTGGTGGCGGCAGCGGGCTAAGATTAGGTGGATTGAGGAAGGGGATAGTAATTCACATTTCTTCCATCTGGCGGCATCTGCCCGGAGACGCAGTAATCGTATTTCAGAGGTGAAGAATATACAAGGGGAACTGGTGACGGAGCCTAGTTTAATCCAGGAGGAATTCTATCAGTTTTTTAATAGGAAATGGAGGGACAGAAATATTTTGCTAAGTAATTGGCCGTTGTTTCAAGAAGGGGAAAAGATTTCTGAGTTGGGGAGACAGTTACTTGATGCTTGTGTCACTGAAAATGAAATTCAGAACGCTGTCTTTAGCCTGGGTAATAATCGGGCCCCTGGTCCTGATGGTATCACTGCTTCATTTCTTAAGTTCTATTGGACTATTATCAAAAAGGATGTTATCCATGCTGTTATGGATTACTTTCAATATAGTGTGATGTCGGAATGTTGGAAGGACACCCTAGTGGTTTTAATTCCTAAGGTGGAGGGGGCTAATTTGCCTTCAAAATTCAGGCCAATTAGCCTGTGCCAATCTCTATATAAGGTCGTGGCCAAGGTTCTTGTTAACAGAATTAAACCAGTACTTGCTGGGATAATAAGCGAAGAGCAAGGAGCCTTTGTGCCAGGGAGGGCTATCTCTGGACATGGGTTAATTGCACAAGAAATGATGTGCAAATTTCAACATTCCACAATGAAAGCGGGATTGATGGCTTGGAAGGTGGACATGGAGCAGGCGTATGACTGCATGGCTTGGGATACGCTACAACAGGTTATGAGAATTATGGGGTTTCCTGTTCAGTTTATTACTTGGGTTATTCAGTGCATTTCCTTTCCTAGATTTTCTATCTTGCTTAATGGAAACAGAACCCGGCGGATTGATGCTAGAAGTGGACTGAGACAGGGTTGCCCGTTGTCCCCGTACTTGTTTATTTTATGTTCTGAGCTACTAACCAAGGCCTTCGAACAGCGGGGAAATCATCTTGGTGTCTCGATTACTACTAAGGCTGAGAAGATATCCCACCTGTTGTATGCAGATGATATTCTCGTGTTTGCTGAAGCTAGTAGGACCAATGCTGATTGCATTAAGAGAATTCTAAAGGATTATTGCTCTTGGACGGGACAGCAGATCAACAACACAAAGTCGGCCATTTTGTTCAATAAATCATGTCCTGGCTGGAAGAGTAGGAGGATTGCAAAGGTGGTTGGATTCAGAACAGTTAAGGAGTTTGAATATTTGGGAATTCCGTTAGCTATGAGAAACTTGTTGCGGCTGATTTTTCTAAGGTTATCAAAAATGCTTCTGAAAAAATTAACATTTGGGGGAAGAGGCATTTATCTTTAGCTGGGAGAGCTGTGCTCATTAGAACATCCCTTTTAACGATCCCTATGTATTTGATGTCTCATACGATTGTCCCAAGAGGAGTGTTAAATTCCATCGAAGTAATGGGGAGGAAATTTCTTTGGCAGAAGAGTATGAGGAGTAGGGGCATACATTATGTTTCCTGGGAGGAGTTGTGTCGACCGTTGCTGCAAGGGGGACTTGGATTTCACGCTGCTCACCAATGGCAAGGACCCCTCCGGGCGAGATTGGCTTGGAATTTCCTTATGTATCCCAAATCTCTATTGCATCGTAATTTGATTGGTAAGTATGGAGCGAATTTATGGGTAAAAACTCCTGGGAGGAATGTTTCCACCTCATGGAAAATTATGCAGGATGGCGCCAATGCTCTCAGACCTATTCTGAAATGGAATGTTGGTAATGGACAGAACATTGATATCTTACAAGATGTGTGGATCCTTGATCGTATGTTGAACAAATGGCCAACATTTATTAATATTGAAGAATTGGAGGAACGAAAGGTTGGTAGTTTGCTGAAGAATGATAATCAATGGGATCAAGCCATTCTGGCGAGATGCTTTGGGGAGTCATTGGCGGAACGGGTTACTGCTATTGAAACTAATCTTGCTGGTGGTGCTGATTGCCCGGAGCTGATTCGATCAAGATGTAGTATGACCATTACTGCCATGGCATATCTGTATAGCATTGGAGATCGTTCTTACCCGTTTGGATGGATTAGGAAACTCAAGCTTCATCCAAGAGAAAGATTTTTTTGGTGGCGGCTCCTTAGGGATGCGGTGCCGACTCAGGTTTGGCTTTTTCGTAGAGGGCTTGCTGAAGCCAGCTCTTGCCCGTGGGGCTGCAGTACAGATGAAACTGTGGAACACTGTGCAGTTCAATGTGATAAGTTGGTGCAGGTTTTTACTATCTTGAGAAGCTGGGGATTTGATGTGATAAGGGTGGAATCCTTTGAGGATCTCTTGAGGGAACTTCAGAAGCTTGCGGAGTATAATCCTTGCATGGGCCAGATTTACTGCTATGCTGTTCATCAATTATGGAGAGCTCGTAATGCCAAGCTGCACGAAAGATCATATGGCTCACCGAAGGTTATTGCTGCTACTGTTTTAGCCAATCTACCTAAGCCTTATTGCTTGCCACCGCTGGAGCAATGGTGCATCAATCAGTCTATTGGACTGCCTCCTAACAAACTATGGTGCCCCCCCCCTCCAGGATGGTTGAAATTTAATGTAGATGCTGCGGTGCAGCCCTCCTATGTTGCTGGTATTGGGATTGTAGCTCGTAACCAGAATGGAGAGTTGGTCTGTGCAGCAGGTAAGAAATTTGAACACTGGGATGCCACTCAAGCTGAAATAATGGCTGCTCTCACTGTCCAAGAGATCATTGACGAAGGGATGTTTGAGATGGAAGGAATTATAGTTGAGGGAGACTGTATAGAGGCAATCAAATGGATGCAGAATCTACTTGACCGCAGGAATAAGGTTCACTTCAGCTTTGATGGACCTGATTTATCAGTTTTTCTGAGATTCAAACAAGTTCTATTTCAGTATATTCCTCGGGTTAGTAATCTTCCAGCTGACTTTTGTGCTCGGCTTGCTTTAAATAGTTGTTTTTGTTTTCATGATGTTAATAATTGTAACTTCCCCTCAACTCTTTTGTCTTTGTTGAGGGAAGACAGTGATAGGGTTTAGCTTATAGTTGGCTTTTTTACTTGTAATTACCTTTACTTTTGGTTAATGCAAATGCAACTTTCAAGGAACCCCTTCGGCTCCACCATCACGGCTTTTTTCTACGACTTTTTTCTACGACGCTACGGTCGACTTTTTTCTACGACCCGATCGCACTTGGGATGCTCCTACTCTTCTCTCCTTCTTCGGCTCCGAGTTGGCGGCTCGCATTGCCGCGATCCCTCTTTTGCCGGCCCCGCATGAGGATACGTTGGAGCTTATCCGGACCCCCTTCGGCTCCACCATCACGGCTTTGGCTTATTCTCAGCTTTTTCCAGCCCCCCTTCGCGACGATACTTTGCTCACCTCGCTTCGTTTCCACCCTCGCGAGAAGATGTTCTGGTGGCGGGTTTTCCACAATATTGTTCCTACTAATGACTGGCTTCGGGGCCGCCGGCTCCAGGATGACCCTTTTTGCCCTTGGGGCTGCCGTATGATTGAGACTCTGGATCACATCACTGCTACTTGCCAGGTGCTGTGTCAAATCCTGATTGTTCTCCGGAGTTGGGGCTTCCCCGTTCCTACCTTCAGCTCTCTCAACGACCTTCGTATTGCCCTCTTCTCCTCCCGCCGTACCCCGGCCTGGGCTCCCCTTTATTGCTATGCCGTCTATCAAGCTTGGAGGGGGCGGAATGCTAAAAAGCATGGGCGCTCCTATGGTACTCCCACTACCATGGCTGCCAGTATTATTGAAGCTGCTTTCCGTCGACCTTCCTCTTCCGACCTGGAGCACTGGGGTCCCACTCACCCTGATGGGGTGTCTCTCACTGTCTATTGGAACCCCCCCCCTCCGGGTTGGCTTAAGGTCAACGTTGATGGTGCTCTGCTTCCGTCTCATGCCGCTGGATTGGGGGTGGTGTTTCGGGATGCTCATGGTACTCTCCTTCGGGCGGCCGGCTGGGCTCTTGATCATTGGGACAGTTCACAGGTTGAGCTCCTCGCCCTCCGCCGGGTGGGGACGATGATCCGGGACGACATGTACGATGCGGCGGGCCTTATTGTTGAAGGGGACAACTCTGCCATTATTTCTTTTATTCGTGACTTCATGGACAACCGCCGTTGGCGTCTTCAACCTGAGTTTGGGGATGACTTCAATTGGATTTCTCTTTTCCACAAGGTGCTCTTCCAACATGCACCTCGCGCCTCCAATGTAGCAGCCCACTTTTGTGCCCAGCGGGCTATTCATTGTAATTTTCTTTGGGACCCGGGGATTTCTCCTAGAGATGCTATTCCCCCGGAATTTTTAGACATTATTAGCGCGGATCGTCCAGATCCTGTTTAGGGCCCTCGGCCTCTTTTTTTGTATCCTACTTTTGCTTAATGCACTTTATTTCAAGGAACCCAAAAACTTTGCCTTGCGACCATACTCGCCCCCTTTCTCCCTCCTCCTCCTCTTCTTCGCCGGCCATGTCTTCTTCTGCCGAGCCGTCTGAGGCTCCCCTGGACTCCTTCCTCCGATATGCTAATGGCCTCGGTGGCATTCTCTCCGCCGCCACCGACTCCGCCTCGGGTTCGCTTGATCTGGACAGTCTTGTCTCCGCCCCCTCCTCCTCTTCGGCCCGCCCTTCTGCTGCGGCTCCCCCCCCACCTCCCCTCCCCCACTTCCCCCGGCCGAGGCGGTTGCCTCGTCGAACCCCCCTGCCCGGTCGACGCCGGCTCCCCACTCTGCGATGGCTGCTTCGGCCCCGCTCCCTCAGCCGGCTTCCTCGGCGGCACCCCCCCCTCCTCCAGTTCAGCCCCAGGCGCCCGACGTCCGCCCTGCTGGGCCGTTTGCCTGGT
>CM034304.1:16212372-16222372 GCA_019925795.1 Dendrobium chrysotoxum | reverse complement strand
GCTATGTTCTGCAGGTTCGCTGATTAAAAGATGACTCTGCATCATGTTTTGCCTTCTCCCTACAAGGAAGGCTTGGCAAGTTACATGCAGAATGCTCCGGTAGTTCAAAAATGGCCAAAAAGCTTACAATATTTTTTGCCATAGTAGCCACAATATTTACTTGTACATGCTCGTACAAGTCCGAAACATGCCATCTTGATACCAGAAAATCTTTTAAGTGAGTACTTATGAGTACATTTACAAGAGGATGTTGGCACGCTCAAGGATTGGGCACGCCGGCAGCCAGGGCCAAGGCCTGGGCACGCTGGCTGCCAGGGCCTGGGCTTGCTGCCAGCCAGGGCCAAGGCCTGGGCACGCTGGCTGCAAGGGCCTGGGCACGCTGGCTGCAAGGGCCTGGGCACGCTGGCTGCCAGGGCCTGGGCACGCTGGCTGCCAGGGCCTGGGCTTGCTGCCAGCCAGGGCCTGGGCTTGCTGCCAGCCAGGGCCAAGGCCTGGGCATGCTGGCAGCCAGGGCCTGGGCACGCTGGCAGCCAGGGCCTGGGCACGCTGGCAGCCAGTGCCCGGGCTTGCTGCCAGCGAGGGCCTGGGCATGCTGCCAGCCAGGGCCAGGTGCTGGGCACGCTAGCAGCCAGGGCCAAGGCCCGGGCAAGCTGGCAGCAAGGGCCTGGGCACGCTGGCTGCAAGGGCCTGGGCACGCTGGCTCCCAGGGCCTGGGCACGCTGCCAGCCAGGGCCTGGGCTTGCTGCCAGCCAGGGCCAAGGCCTGGGCATGCTGGCAGGGCCAGGGCACGCTGGCAGCCAGTGCCCGGGCTTGCTGCCAGCCAGGGCCTGGGCATGCTGCCAGCAAGGGCCAGGTGCTGGGCACGCCAGCAGCCAGGGCCAAGGCCTGGGCAAGATGGCAGCAAGGGCCTGGGCATGCTGGCAGCCAAGGGCCTGGGCACGCTGGCAGCCAAGGGCTTAGGCACGCTGGCTGCCAGGGCCTGGGCTTGCTGCCAGCCAGGGCCTGGGCTTGCTGCCAGCCAGGGCCAAGGCCTGGGCATGCTGGCAGGGCCAGGGCACGCTTGCAGCCAGGGCCTGGGCACGCTGGCAGCCAGTGCCCGGGCTTGCTGCCAGCGAGGGCCTGGGCATGCTGCCAGCCAGGGCCAGGTGCTGGGCACGCTAGCAGCCAGGGCCAAGGCCTGGGCAAGCTGGCAGCGAGGGCCTGGGCACGCTGGCTGCAAGGGCCCGGGCACGCTGGCTGCCATGGCCAGGGCACGCTGGCTGCCAGGGCCTGGGCTTGCTGCCAGCCAGGGCCTGGGCTTGCTGCCAGCCAGGGCCAGGGCCTGGGCACGCTGGAAGCCAATGCCCGGGTTTGCTGCCAGCGAGGGCCTGGGCTTGCCGCCAGCCAGGGCCAGGTGCTGGGCACGCTGGCTGCCAGGGCCATGGCCTAGGCAAGCTGGCAGCAAGGGCCTGGGCATGCTGGCAGCCAAGGCCAGAGGCTGTGCACAGAAACAGCCAGGTCCAGGGCCAGGGCATGCAGCAGGCAGGGCCAGGGCAAGCTGGCAGACAGGGCCAGGGCACGCTTGCAGCTAGGGCCAGGGACATTCGCAGCCAAGGCCTGGGCACCCTGGCTGCTAGGGCCTGGGCACGCTGGCTGCCAGGGCCTGGGCACGCTGGCTGCCAGGGCCTGGGCACGCTGGCTGCCAGGGCCTGGGCTTGCTGCCAGCCAGGGCCTGCATCATGTTTGGACTTCTCTCTAACAGGAAGACTGTGTACAGTACTCCCAGAATGCTCCGGTAGTTCAAAAATGGCCAAAAAGCTTAAAATTTTTTTTGCCACAAAATGCACATTTTCCACTTGTACATGTACAAATGAGTGCCCGGCATACCACCTTGATGCCCAAATATCTAAAATTGAGTGTTTAATAGCACTTTTGCAAGCTCATGGGCACGTTCGCAATAAGGGACTGGGCACGTTAGCAGGCAGGGCCAGGGCACGCTGGTAGCTAATTCCTGGGCACCCTGCCAAGCAGGACCAAGGCACATCCAGTTATTCTTGTTTAACCAACAACCGACGGCACAAGCACCAAGTCGCTTCATTTATTCACGATTATGTGTGTCAAGATGCATGAGTCATCAAATATGAAGCAACATTTTGTTCTGAGGACTAGGCACAACCAATCTAAAAAGGCGACTGTTTTATTTCCCACGTGGTGTTGATGTAAAATAGGATTTCACATCCAAACGACAAGCCTTTATATTCTCTTGTTAAGATTTATAGCTAAATAGCTATGTTCTGCAGGTTCGCTGATTAAAAGATGACTCTGCATCATGTTTTGCCTTCTCCCTACTAGGAAGGCTTGGCAAGTTACATGCAGAATGCTCCGGTAGTTCAAAAATGGCCAAAAAGCTTACAATATTTTTTGCCATAGTAGCCGCAATATTTACTTGTACATGCTCGTACAAGTCCGAAACATGCCATCTAGATACCAGAAAATCTTTTAAGTGAGTACTTATGAGTACATTTACAAGAGGATGTTGGCACGCTCAAGGATTGGGCACGCCGGCAGCCAGGGCCAAGGCCTGGGCACGCTGGCTGCAAGGGCCTGGGCACGCTGGCTGCCAGGGCCTGGGCTTGCTGCCAGCCAGGGCCAAGGCCTAGGCACGCTGGCTGCAAGGGCCTGGGCACGCTGGCAGCCAGTGCCCGGGCTTGCTGCCAGCCAGGGCCTGGGCATGCTGCCAGCAAGGGCCAGGTGCTGGGCACGCCAGCAGCCAGGGCCAAGGCCTGGGCAAGCTGGCAGCAAGGGCCTGGGCATGCTGGCAGCCAAGGGCCTGGGCACGCTGGCAGCCAAGGGCTTAGGCACGCTGGCTGCCAGGGCCTGGGCTTGCTGCCAGCCAGGGCCTGGGCTTGCTGCCAGCCAGGGCAAAGGCCTGGGCATGCTGGCAGGGCCAGGGCACGCTTGCAGCCAGGGCCTGGGCACGCTGGCAGCCAGTGCCCGGGCTTGCTGCCAGCGAGGGCCTGGGCATGCTGCCAGCCAGGGCCAGGTGCTGGGCACGCTAGCAGCCAGGGCCAAGGCCTGGGCAAGCTGGCAGCGAGGGCCTGGGCACGCTGGCTGCAAGGGCCCGGGCACGCTGGCTGCCATGGCCAGGGCACGCTGGCTGCCAGGGCCTGGGCTTGCTGCCAGCCAGGGCCTGGGCTTGCTGCCAGCCAGGGCCTGGGCTTGCTGCCAGCCAGGGCCAGGGCCTGGGCACGCTGGAAGCCAATGCCCGGGTTTGCTGCCAGCGAGGGCCTGGGCTTGCCGCCAGCCAGGGCCAGGTGCTGGGCACGCTGGCTGCCAGGGCCATGGCCTAGGCAAGCTGGCAGCAAGGGCCTGGGCATGCTGGCAGCCAAGGCCAGAGGCTGTGCACAGAAACAGCCAGGTCCAGGGCCAGGGCATGCAGCAGGCAGGGCCAGGGCAAGCTGGCAGACAGGGCAGGGGCACGCTTGCAGCTAGGGCCAGGGACATTCGCAGCCAAGGCCTGGGCATGCTGGCTGCCATGGCCTGGGCACGCTGGCTGCCAGGGCCTGGGCACGCTGCCAGCCAGGGCCTGGGCTTGCTGCCAGCCAGGCCCTGCATCATGTTTTGGACTTCTCTCTAACAGGAAGACTGTGTACAGTGCTCCCAGAATGCTCCGGTAGTTCAAAAATGGCCAAAAAGCTTAAAATTTTTTTTGCCACAAAATGCACATTTTCCACTTGTACATGTACAAATGAGTGCCCGGCATACCACCTTGATGCCCAAATATCTAAAATTGAGTGTTTAATAGCACTTTTGCAAGCTCATGGGCACTTTCGCAGCAAGGGCCTGGGCACGTTAGCAGGCAGGGCCAAGGCACGCTGGTAGCTAATTCCTGGGCACGCTGCCAAGCAGGGCCAAGGCACATCCAGTTATTCTTGAGTAACCAACAACCGACGGCACAAGCACCAAGTCGCTTCATTTATTCACGATTATGTGTGTCAAGATGCATGAGTCATCAAATATGAAGCAACATTTTGTTCTGAGGACTAGGCACAACCAATCTAAAAAGGCGACTGTTTTATCTCCCACGTGGTGTTGATGTAAAATAGGATTTCACATCCAAACGACAAGCCAGGGCCAAGGCCTGGGCACGCTGGCTGCAAGGGCCTGGGCACGCTGGCTGCAAGGGCCTGGGCACGCTGGCTGCAAGGGCCTGGGCACGCTGGCTGCCAGGGCCTGGGCACGCTGGCTGCCAGGGCCTGGGCTTGCTGCCAGCCAGGGCCTGGGCTTGCTGCCAGCCAGGGCCAAGGCCTGGGCATGCTGGCAGCCAGGGCCTGGGCACGCTGGCAGCCAGGGCCTGGGCACGCTGGCAGCCAGTGCCCGGGCTTGCTGCCAGCGAGGGCCTGGGCATGCTGCCAGCCAGGGCCAGGTGCTGGGCACGCTAGCAGCCAGGGCCAAGGCCCGGGCAAGCTGGCAGCAAGGGCCTGGGCACGCTGGCTGCAAGGGCCTGGGCACGCTGGCTGCCAGGGCCTGGGCACGCTGCCAGCCAGGGCCTGGGCTTGCTGCCAGCCAGGGCCAAGGCCTAGGCATGCTGGCAGGGCCAGGGCACGCTGGCAGCCAGTGCCCGGGCTTGCTGCCAGCCAGGGCCTGGGCATGCTGCCAGCAAGGGCCAGGTGCTGGGCACGCCAGCAGCCAGGGCCAAGGCCTGGGCAAGCTGGCAGCAAGGGCCTGGGCATGCTGGCAGCCAAGGGCCTGGGCACGCTGGCAGCCAAGGGCTTAGGCACGCTGGCTGCCAGGGCCTGGGCTTGCTGCCAGCCAGGGCCTGGGCTTGCTGCCAGCCAGGGCAAAGGCCTGGGCATGCTGGCAGGGCCAGGGCACGCTTGCAGCCAGGGCCTGGGCACGCTGGCAGCCAGTGCCCGGGCTTGCTGCCAGCGAGGGCCTGGGCATGCTGCCAGCCAGGGCCAGGTGCTGGGCACGCTAGCAGCCAGGGCCAAGGCCTGGGCAAGCTGGCAGCGAGGGCCTGGGCACGCTGGCTGCAAGGGCCCGGGCACGCTGGCTGCCATGGCCAGGGCACGCTGGCTGCCAGGGCCTGGGCTTGCTGCCAGCCAGGGCCTGGGCTTGCTGCCAGCCAGGGCCTGGGCTTGCTGCCAGCCAGGGCCAGGGCCTGGGCACGCTGGAAGCCAATGCCCGGGTTTGCTGCCAGCGAGGGCCTGGGCTTGCCGCCAGCCAGGGCCAGGTGCTGGGCACGCTGGCTGCCAGGGCCATGGCCTAGGCAAGCTGGCAGCAAGGGCCTGGGCATGCTGGCAGCCAAGGCCAGAGGCTGTGCACAGAAACAGCCAGGTCCAGGGCCAGGGCATGCAGCAGGCAGGGCCAGGGCAAGCTGGCAGACAGGGCAGGGGCACGCTTGCAGCTAGGGCCAGGGACATTCGCAGCCAAGGCCTGGGCATGCTGGCTGCCATGGCCTGGGCACGCTGGCTGCCAGGGCCTGGGCACGCTGCCAGCCAGGGCCTGGGCTTGCTGCCAGCCAGGCCCTGCATCATGTTTGGACTTCTCTCTAACAGGAAGACTGTGTACAGTGCTCCCAGAATGCTCCGGTAGTTCAAAAATGGCCAAAAAGCTTAAAATTTTTTTTGCCACAAAATGCACATTTTCCACTTGTACATGTACAAATGAGTGCCCGGCATACCACCTTGATGCCCAAATATCTAAAATTGAGTGTTTAATAGCACTTTTGCAAGCTCATGGGCACTTTCGCAGCAAGGGCCTGGGCACGTTAGCAGGCAGGGCCAAGGCACGCTGGTAGCTAATTCCTGGGCACGCTGCCAAGCAGGGCCAAGGCACATCCAGTTATTCTTGAGTAACCAACAACCGACGGCACAAGCACCAAGTCGCTTCATTTATTCACGATTATGTGTGTCAAGATGCATGAGTCATCAAATATGAAGCAACATTTTGTTCTGAGGACTAGGCACAACCAATCTAAAAAGGCGACTGTTTTATCTCCCACGTGGTGTTGATGTAAAATAGGATTTCACATCCAAACGACAAGCCTTTATATTCTCTTGTTAAGATTTATAGCTAAATAGCTATGTTCTGCAGGTTCGCTGATTAAAAGATGACTCTGCATCATGTTTTGCCTTCTCCCTACTAGGAAGGCTTGGCAAGTTACATGCAGAATGCTCCGGTAGTTCAAAAATGGCCAAAAAGCTTACAATATTTTTTGCCATAGTAGCCGCAATATTTACTTGTACATGCTCGTACAAGTCCGAAACATGCCATCTTGATACCAGAAAATCTTTTAAGTGAGTACTTATGAGTACATTTACAAGAGGATGTTGGCACGCTCAAGGATTGGGCACGCCGGCAGCCAGGGCCAAGGCCTGGGCACGCTGGCTGCAAGGGCCTGGGCACGCTGGCTGCCAGGGCCTGGGCTTGCTGCCAGCCAGGGCCTGGGCACGCTGGCTGCCAGGGCCTGGGCTTGCTGCCAGCCAGGGCCTGGGCTTGCTGCCAGCCAGGGCCAAGGCCTGGGCATGCTGGCAGCCAGGGCCTGGGCACGCTGGCAGCCAGGGCCTGGGCACGCTGGCAGCCAGTGCCCGGGCTTGCTGCCAGCGAGGGCCTGGGCATGCTTCCAGCCAGGGCCAGGTGCTGGGCACGCTAGCAGCCAGGGCCAAGGCCCGGGCAAGCTGGCAGCAAGGGCCTGGGCACGCTGGCTGCAAGGGCCTGGGCATGCTGGCTGCCAGGGCCTGGGCACGCTGCCAGCCAGGGCCTGGGCTTGCTGCCAGCCAGGGCCAAGGCCTGGGCATGCTGGCAGGGCCAGGGCACGCTGGCAGCCAGTGCCCGGGCTTGCTGCCAGCCAGGGCCTGGGCATGCTGCCAGCAAGGGCCAGGTGCTGGGCACGCCAGCAGCCAGGAAGGCTTGGCAAGTTACATGCAGAATGCTCCGGTAGTTCAAAAATGGCCAAAAAGCTTACAATATTTTTTGCCATAGTAGCCGCAATATTTACTTGTACATGCTCGTACAAGTCCGAAACATGCCATCTTGATACCAGAAAATCTTTTAAGTGAGTACTTATGAGTACATTTACAAGAGGATGTTGGCACGCTCAAGGATTGGGCACGCCGGCAGCCAGGGCCAAGGCCTGGGCACGCTGGCTGCAAGGGCCTGGGCACGCTGGCTGCCAGGGCCTGGGCTTGCTGCCAGCCAGGGCCTGGGCACGCTGGCTGCCAGGGCCTGGGCTTGCTGCCAGCCAGGGCCTGGGCTTGCTGCCAGCCAGGGCCAAGGCCTGGGCATGCTGGCAGCCAGGGCCTGGGCACGCTGGCAGCCAGGGCCTGGGCACGCTGGCAGCCAGTGCCCGGGCTTGCTGCCAGCGAGGGCCTGGGCATGCTTCCAGCCAGGGCCAGGTGCTGGGCACGCTAGCAGCCAGGGCCAAGGCCCGGGCAAGCTGGCAGCAAGGGCCTGGGCACGCTGGCTGCAAGGGCCTGGGCATGCTGGCTGCCAGGGCCTGGGCACGCTGCCAGCCAGGGCCTGGGCTTGCTGCCAGCCAGGGCCAAGGCCTGGGCATGCTGGCAGGGCCAGGGCACGCTGGCAGCCAGTGCCCGGGCTTGCTGCCAGCCAGTGCCCGGGCTTGCTGCCAGCCAGGGCCTGGGCATGCTGCCAGCAAGGGCCAGGTGCTGGGCACGCCAGCAGCCAGGGCCAAGGCCTGGGCAAGCTGGCAGCAAGGGCCTGGGCATGCTGGCAGCCAAGGGCCTGGGCACGCTGGCAGCCAAGGGCTTAGGCACGCTGGCTGCCAGGGCCTGGGCTTGCTGCCAGCCAGGGCCTGGGCTTGCTGCCAGCCAGGGCCAAGGCCTGGGCATGCTGGCAGGGCCAGGGCACGCTTGCAGCCAGGGCCTTGGCACGCTGGCAGCCAGTGCCCGGGCTTGCTGCCAGCGAGGGCCTGGGCATGCTGCCAGCCAGGGCCAGGTGCTGGGCACGCTAGCAGCCAGGGCCAAGGCCTGGGCAAGCTGGCAGCGAGGGCCTGGGCACGCTGGCTGCAAGGGCCCGGGCACGCTGGCTGCCATGGCCAGGGCACGCTGGCTGCCAGGGCCTGGGCTTGCTGCCAGCCAGGGCCTGGGCTTGCTGCCAGCCAGGGCCAGGGCCTGGGCACGCTGGAAGCCAATGCCCGGGTTTGCTGCCAGCGAGGGCCTGGGCTTGCCGCCAGCCAGGGCCAGGTGCTGGGCACGCTGGCTGCCAGGGCCATGGCCTAGGCAAGCTGGCAGCAAGGGCCTGGGCATGCTGGCAGCCAAGGCCAGAGGCTGTGCACAGAAACAGCCAGGTCCAGGGCCAGGGCATGCAGCAGGCAGGGCCAGGGCAAGCTGGCAGACAGGGCCAGGGCACGCTTGCAGCTAGGGCCAGGGACATTCGCAGCCAAGGCCTGGGCACCCTGGCTGCTAGGGCCTGGGCACGCTGGCTGCCAGGGCCTGGGCACGCTGGCTGCCAGGGCCTGGGCACGCTGGCTGCCAGGGCCTGGGCTTGCTGCCAGCCAGGGCCTGCATCATGTTTGGACTTCTCTCTAACAGGAAGACTGTGTACAGTACTCCCAGAATGCTCCGGTAGTTCAAAAATGGCCAAAAAGCTTAAAATTTTTTTTGCCACAAAATGCACATTTTCCACTTGTACATGTACAAATGAGTGCCCGGCATACCACCTTGATGCCCAAATATCTAAAATTGAGTGTTTAATAGCACTTTTGCAAGCTCATGGGCACTTTCGCAGCAAGGGCCTGGGCACGTTAGCAGGCAGGGCCAAGGCACGCTGGTAGCTAATTCCTGGGCACGCTGCCAAGCAGGGCCAAGGCACATCCAGTTATTCTTGAGTAACCAACAACCGACGGCACAAGCACCAAGTCGCTTCATTTATTCACGATTATGTGTGTCAAGATGCATGAGTCATCAAATATGAAGCAACATTTTGTTCTGAGGACTAGGCACAACCAATCTAAAAAGGCGACTGTTTTATCTCCCACGTGGTGTTGATGTAAAATAGAATTTTACATCCAAACGACAAGCCTTTATATTCTCTTGTTAAGATTATAGCTAAATAGCTTTGTCGTGCAGGTTCGCTGATTAAAAGATGACTCTGCATCATATTTTGCCTTCTCCCTATTACGAAGGCTTGGCAAGTTACATGCAGGTTCGCTAATATAAAGATGACGGGGGTGCTCTGAGCTTTATAAACGCGCGCGCGCGCGTGGCACTTGGCACTTGGGCACTTGGCACTTGGCACGGCGCGCGCGCGCGTCTTGATTTTATTATATATATTTTTATATATAAATGCCGGGGCACGCTGGCGCGCTCGGCCCGGGGCTCGTCGCGGCCTCGGCCCGGGGCTCGCGGCGGGCTCGCCGCGGGCTCGGCCCGGGGCACGCCGGCGGGCACGGCCCGAGGGCACGCCGGCGGGCACGGCCCGAGGGCACGCCGGCGGGCACGGCCTGGGCTTCCTGACCAATTTTAGCCCATTCGAATTTGTTTTGGCACGTTGGGACCTCTTTTTTTGGGCGCGTCAGCGCCCAAAATTTTTCGCGGAAGAGCTGTGGATTTTTCCCCGTATTACCGGTGCCCGATCTCTAGTGCTCGTCGGGGCTTATATTTTCGGGCGCGTTAGCGCCCGAAATTTTTTACTTAATTGGTATTTATTTTCTCTCGTGCGGTTGGCGCTCAATCTGTCATGCTCGCCAATAAACTTAATTTTTCCCGCTTTTTTGGATTCGATTTATGGCCTCCCTGGCAACAACTTTCTTTTACGACACGGCCTATGGGGTATGGGGCATAAAGATTCCCACATGCAAACAATCCTTCAAAATTCTCATAGCATACGCTTCGCTCAAGCAACGAAGCATGGTGTCGATGGACGGCACCAGCACATTCCCCGATATGGGGCATAAAGATTCCCACGTGCAAACAATCCTTCAAAATTCTCATAGCATACACTTCGCTCAAGCAACGAAGCCTGGTGTCGATGGACACCATTAGCACCTTCCCCGATAAGG
>CM034304.1:16197372-16204872 GCA_019925795.1 Dendrobium chrysotoxum | reverse complement strand
GCTGGTGAGGTCCGTTCGCCGGCCAAGGGAGGCTCTGGGAAATCGAAGCACAGGTCTCAAGGAGGCCCGAAGCACGCGGCTGCGGCTGCTGAGGGGGTGGAGGAGGAGAAACTGGGAAGGGCTGCGGGATGTGGATCTTCCGGGACAGTTAAGCATGGCGATTTTGCGCCGAAGTTAGGGGGTGATAAGGTGGCACTTCCGACTTCCCTGCCGAGGGCGGAGGTCCCACGGGGGGAGGAGGCAAATGTGACCTGCAACCCAGTGTGTGTGGACGACTCGGGAACTATGGAGGTCGAACGCACGGTGATCAAGAGCTGCCTGGGTAGGGGGGGTGCTGCCCCAAGTTCGGCTGTCCAAGATATGGATGTGGCCATGGCATGCCCAGGTGCGGACACCCACGAAATGCCTACGTGGGACGTCGAGATGCAGAGTAACCCTCCCAACGCGGGGGCGGGCGATACCCCTGTTACTGACGTGAACGGGACTGGTCGGGGCGCCGCTGTGCCTCCCCCTTCTACGCTACGCACTTCAGGTGCTTGTGATAATGTTTGGCCCAGCTTGCAGGCTAGCAATGGGACTGCGGAGGCCGTTTTTGGCTTGCATAAAGATGGAAAGGAAACTGCTAGACCAGGGAATGCCTGGAAGAGGCCCGAGCACATCCGGATTTTGGAGGTCGAGGATACAAGCTCCTACTACAAAGACGGGATGGTGGTTGACTTGTGTATGGAGGCGGTTCGTAGCAATGTTCAGCGTTTGGAATGTGCTGTGGTGGGTAAAGTATTGGGGAAGAGACTTCCGCTCTTCGTCTTAAACTCTGAGGTCCAGCGACTTTGGGGGCGTTTTGGCGACCTCCAACTTACTACAATGGGCCAGGACTGCTTTTGCTGCATGTTTAACTCCGAGGAGGCAAGGGATGCGGTGCTCTGTGGAGGACCGTGGTTCCTGGGCGGGAACATCGTGGGGTTGGATCGCTGGTCGCCACACTTCTCCCCCAATTCACTGGCGGGCTTGTCCTCCCCCGTGTGGATTCGCCTCCCTAACCTCCCTTTGCAGTATTGGGATATGAAGAACATCACAAGAATCGCCTCGGCCGTTGGCAACCCGCTGTGGATTGATGCGCAGACTGGCGCATGGGGGCGGAGGGAGTTTGCTCGGATTTGCGTTCGGCTGGACCTGTCCAGGAAACTCCAAACCGGCGTTTGGATCAATGGTCTCCACGGTCAATTTTTCCAAAAAGTGGAATATGAGGGTCTGGGCCTATCGTGCTTCAATTGTGGACGGATTGGACATCGGCAGGGACTTTGCCCGGACATTACAAGGTCGGGGCCACATCCTAGTGGGCATGCGCAAGGCTCAAAGAAAGCGGATGAGGCAGGTAGTTCCCGAAATGGGGTACCCGAGGGAACTGGCACTAAATTGACTGGGCCTGTAGAGGGCACTGTGGTGCGGGGAGAGCCTCCTAAGGCCCCAACGGGAAGTGGTTTGGAGGCTGGGGGGGCCTTGGATAGTGCTAAAGGAAAGCAAGCCATGACTGGCCCTACCGAGGAGGAACGGGAAGATACTCAATTTGGACCGTGGAACTTGGTTCCACCGCGGCGACGGATGGCGAAAAAGCAGCCACCACCGAGGAGCGACAACTCGTCTGCTGCGCCCGGGATGTCCACCCCCCCACAGGTCAACTTGGCTGCTGTGGTTGACCCCCCGGCTCTGGGGAAAAAGGCGCATTACACGCCCACGTTTAAACAGAAGCGAATGGGGGTCTCACAGCCTCTACTGTTCTCGGCTGGGGTGAAACAGCCTAAATCTAGGAGTAAACCGTCACAGGCTCACTTCGAGAAGGAACTCCAGCAGTTGGGTCCGGTGGAGACTATCCCCCGGAAAAGACGAAAGGAAGTAACCATTGACGATGGCGGCGGGGACGCCTCCCCTTTGGTTGATTAATGTCTTCTTTTATTTTTTGGAATTGCAGGGGGGTCCGGAAGAAGAACACGGGCCACTACCTTCGTCACTTGGTGGGTGACAATGATGTGCTGTTTGCTGGTCTGCTTGAAACCAAGGTGGAGCTTTTGGAAAGAGCTGATGTGGATAGGCTTATTGGAGCGGGATGGGATTTTTTTCACCTCCCGGCTGTTGGGAGGTCGGGTGGCATTTTGGTGCTTTGGCGTAAGGATATTACGCACTTTGCGGTTGTGGGGACTACGAACCAGATGGTGCTGGGTGTCCTCACCCTTCCGAACCTCCAACGATGGACGGTTGCGGTGGTCTATGCCAACAAGGACTACCACATTCGCCGCAATTTATGGGACTCTATTGGCACCGCTTCGGCTCGGGACCTTCCCCTCTTGGTTGGCGGGGACTTCAATTGCTGCCTTTGTCAAGAGGAGAAGAAGGGAGGCAAGCGGTTTACCTTCTCGGCCGGTGCTCAGGAAATGGTCGATTTCATTGCCTCCAACGACCTTCACGACTTGGGCTTTGCGGGACCCAGGTTCACTTGGTCTAATAACAAGGAGGGGAATAGTAAAATTTGGGTTCGGCTTGACCGGTGCTTGATGAACTCGACTGGCCTTGGAATGGCGCCCTTGGCCTCGGTCAGACACCTTGCACGGGTGGCGTCTGATCACAACCCCTTACTGCTATGCTTGGGCCCCCAGGCGTCCCCTCCGAATCCTAAATGGATCCGATTTGAGGACATTTGGCTGACCTTTCCGGCGTCCTGGCGAATTGTCTGGCAGAACTGGAGCAAGAGGGATGTTGGTGCCCCAGGGGAGGTCCTTAACCGCAAGTGCCATCGGACCCTTAGGGCCCTCTACCACTGGAGCCGCCATCGGGCCCACGACTTGAACAACCGTAAGGCCCAGCTTGAACGACGTATTATCGATCTTCAAACGGTGGACTGCTCCCCCGGGGGACTATCTCCTGACCAAGAGGCAGAACTCCGGCACAAGGTTGGCGAACTCAATACCACTTTATCCCGTATCTCCATGTGGTGGAAACAGCGGGCCAAGGTGAGATGGATCGAGGAAGGGGATGGCAACTCCCACTTCTTCCATGCGGTGGCCTCTGGAAGGAGACGGGACAACCGCATCCTCGGTACCCAGGTGGAGGACGGGCGGCTGGAGACGGACCCCTCCCGTATCCAACATGAGTTCTGGAGTTTCTTCCAATCCAAATGGCGAAATAGGAATGCCTCGCTGGAGGACTGGCCCGAATTTTGCAATGAGGATAGGGTCCCGGATCACTTTGTCAACCTTCTCACGGCCGAGGTCACCAGAAAGGAGATTAGTGAGGCCATCTACAGTATGGGCAACAATCGGGCCCCTGGTATGGACGGGATTACGGCCTCCTTCACGAAGTTCTATTGGGAGATCATTAAGAATGAGGTGTGCGAGGCTGTCCAGGAGTTCTTTCGGAGTGGCACTATGGGGGAAGGGTGGAAGGACACGCTGATTATCCTCATTCCTAAGGTGGACAATGCCAACACGCCGTCAAAATTTAGACCCATTAGCCTCTGTCAAACTTGGTACAAGGTAATTGCTAAGGTCCTTGTTGGACGCATGAAACCAATACTTGCTCGGGTCATTGGGGAGGAACAGGGGGCTTTCGTCCCGGGACGATCGATCTCCGACCATGGGCTCATTGCACAGGAGATCATTTCTAAATTCCAACATTCCACCATGAAGTCGGGCATGATGGCGATCAAAGTGGATATGGAGCAGGCCTATGACTGCATGTCTTGGAGCACCCTCCATCGGGTCATGGAGCTGATGGGCTTCCCGGACCGCTTCCGCCAGTGGGTAATTCATTGTACCTCCTTTCCCAGATTTCAATTACTTGTGAATGGATGCAGGACGGAGTGGATTGAAGCCAGTTGCGGATTCCGACAGGGATGCCCCCTATCCCCCTACTTATTCATCCTATGCTCGGAACTCTTGACCAAGACCTTCAAGCAACGGGGAGATGAGCTGGGTGTGCGGGTGGCCAATGCTGCTCCGCGTGTCTCCCATCTCCTATATGCGGATGACATCCTTATCTTCGCCGAGGCCACCCGCGCCAATGCTTTGCAGGTTGAAAGGCTGCTGCGCGAATACTGTTCATGGACGGGACAAAAAATCAACGACTCCAAGTCGGCGGTCCTTTTTAGCCTCCGTTGCCCAAGTGTGGAAGCAGAGGAGAATTGCAAGCACTTTGGCCTTCACGAGAGTACAAACGATGGAGTATCTGGGGCTCCAACTTACGATGAGGAGGCTTGTGGCCTCGGACTTCTCGAAGGTCATCCTGAGTGCTGCTAGGAAAATCAATACCTGGGGAAGACGGCACCTGTCCCTTGCGGGAAGGGCCACCTTAATCCGGACTTCGCTTCTCTCTATCCCCATGTATCTTATGACCCATACGGTGGTCCCTAAAGGTGTGCTGAATGCTATTGAGAAAATGGCCCGTAAGTTCCTATGGCAGAAAAACCCGCAAAGTAGGGGCCTTCACTATGTCCCTTGGGAGGAAGTCTGTCAGCCCACCACGCAAGGGGGTCTTGGTTTCCATGCTGCTGATATTTGGCGGGCCCCCCTTCGTGCCCGTCTTGCCTGGGCGGTTCTCCACCAGAAGACTTCACTGTTGAGCAAGATTATGACGGCTAAATATGGGGACTGCCTTCGGGCGGATATCGGAGGGCGAGGTACCTCCAATGCTTGGAAGGTCCTCCAGGATGGCGCCCAGGCCCTTCGACCTGTTCTGCGGTGGAGAATCGGAGACGGCCGAAGGATTGATCTTCTCAATGATACTTGGATCCTGGACCGCCCCTTATCCAGTTGGCCTTCCTTCCTCAACATTGGGGCTATTGAGGAGCTACGGGTTAACGATTTTCTGGACTGCAACCTCCGTTGGAGGAGGGACCTTCTTACGAACTGCTTTGGGGACCAGTTGACTGAGCGAATTGTATCTATACGGACCAACCTGGGCGGCGGGGAGGATTGCCCGGAACTGGTCCGCTCTACCCTCTCCTCCACCATTACTGCCGCGGCCTATGAGGCGCATCTCGGCTGGAGAACTTACCAGTTTGGATGGCTCAGGAAGCTGAAACTGCACCCGAGGGAGCACTTCTTTTGGTGGCGCTTGCTCCGGGATGCTATTCCTACCAGGCAATGGCTAAGCCGTAGGAATCTTGCCGACTCTTCTAGCTGCCCGTGGGGATGCCAGGCTACCGAGACGCTGGAACATTGTGCGGCCCGGTGCGGGACTATTGCTCGGGTTGGGACCATCCTAACCAAATGGGGCTTTGCCTTACCATCTTTTCAATCGTGGGACGACCTGCTGAACGGGCTGCACCTTGCCTCTATTGATAATCCTAGTGGCGGAAGACTTTACTGCTATGTCATCTACCAGACGTGGAGGGCCCGTAATGATATGATACATGGGAGGCCGTTTTGCTCTCCCACCGCTATTGCTGCAACGGTGCTTGCAATGATCCCCCGTCCCTACTCTATGCCGGCCTTTGAGCAATGGTGCACCACCCAGCCCATCGGGCTGCCATCGCATAAACTTTGGTGCACCCCCCCTCCAGGCTGGCTTAAGTTCAACTTTGATGCCTCGGTCCAGCGCTCCAACCTTGCGGGCCTTGGCGTTGTGATCCGTAACCATGAGGGTGTGCTTATTGCGGCAGCTGGCGTACAAGGAGAACATTGGGATGCTACTAAGGCCGAGATAATGGCCGCCTTGACGATACGGGATACATTGCAGGACTGGATGTTTGAACTCGAAGGAATTGTCATTGAAGGTGATTGTAAGAATGCCATTAAGTGGCTGCAGACACTATTTAATCGGCATAGCAGCATTCACTACAGTGCCGATGAACCTGACCTCTCCTTCCTCCTGAACTTTAAACAAGTGCTCTTTCATTACATCCCCCGGGCCAGCAATAGACCTGCGGATTTCTGTGCACACCTTGCACTTTTTGGTAGCTTTTCTTGGCATGATGTAACTCATAGTGATATTCCTTCAACATTTTTGTCTTTGTTGAAGGACGATAGCGAGAGAGCTTAGCACTTTTTTGGTGCCCTTTGATGTACTTTTTTCTTTATTTTGATTAATGCAAATGCAACTTTCAAGGAACCCAAAAACTTTAACCCAAAAACTTTGGGAACCCAAAAACTTTGGCAAAAACTTTGAAAAACTTTTGGAAAAACCTTTGGAAAAACCTTTCTTCTTTGGCTCGTGCGTACAGCGTTGGGCATGCCTCGTGGGGGTGGCCGCCGGCCGTCCCCCCCTCTGGCCGCCTCCGCCGGCTCCTCTTCGACTTCCCCGCCTCCCTCGGATCCTTTCTCTCCTGGGGTTGCTGTCCCCTTTGGTGTGTCTCCTCACGCGTCTTGTTCCTCCCCCTCCGCCTGCTCGGACGGTGATTCGGATGCGGACATGACGCCCTCGCATGGTAGTTCCTCCCCCAGCCGTGCTTCCTCGGCCTCGTCCGCCACTTCCTCCGCTCCTCCGTCCTCGCCTGTCCTCGGCGTTGTCTCCTCCGCCCCCCTCTCGGTTCCCTCCTCCCCCGCTTTCCTTGATGTCGTCATGGAAGAACCCGGAGCATCTTCTGACTCCGGCACCGCCTCTTCCTCGTCGTCCACCCCCCTCCGGCCCCCCCCTCCCTTTCTGCGGTCGCCTTCTCTTCCTGCGCCGGATGGGACGTCTGGTACCCCCCCCTTGCCTGCTGTCCCCTCTCCTCATTCCCCTGTCAGTTCGCCCGTCCCATCCGCCTGTCTGACACAGGATGTCTCTGCTTTACCGGTTACTCCCGGTACCCTGAGTCCTCTTCCCCCTCTCCTTCCGCTCCCCGGCTTGACGGCTGGGACGCCGCCTGGCCTCTCTGCTGCGCCGGCTCCCCCCTTCGCGGCGGCCGGCTCTGGCTCCCCTCGTCGGCGATTTCGCCGCCGTCTTCCGGCCTCCTCCCCCTCTCCTCCGGTGGCCGACTCCCCTCCTGTTCCGGCTCGCGCTGCGCCGGGCCCTCCTTCTCTTCTGGTCGACCCGGCTCTCCCTGCCTGTCAGTCTAAACCGGCCGGTCTACTGCCCGTCCCTTCCCCTTCCCTGGCCCCCTCTTCCGGTTCGGTTCCCCCCTTAAACGTCTCTTCCGTGCCGTTGGGCCCCATTCTTCCCTCCCCTGGCCCTCGCCCCCTTTCTCCCTCCTCCTCCTCTTCTTCGCCGGCCATGTCTTCTTCTGCCGAGCCGTCTGAGGCTCCCCTGGACTCCTTCCTCCGATATGCTAATGGCCTCGGTGGCATTCTCTCCGCCGCCACCGACTCCGCCTCGGGTTCGCTTGATCTGGACAGTCTTGTCTCCGCCCCCTCCTCCTCTTCGGCCCGCCCTTCTGCTGCGGCTCCCCCCCCCACCTCCCCTCCCCCACTTCCCCCGGCCGAGGCGGTTGCCTCGTCGAACCCCCCTGCCCGGTCGACGCCGGCTCCCCACTCTGCGATGGCTGCTTCGGCCCCGCTCCCTCAGCCGGCTTCCTCGGCGGCACCCCCC
>CM034304.1:16186782-16191872 GCA_019925795.1 Dendrobium chrysotoxum | reverse complement strand
CGTCGTTCCAGCTGGGTCTTAAGGTTGCTCAGGTCACGGGCACGATGGCGGCTCCAATGGTAAAGAGCCCTAAGGGTCCGGTGGCACTTTCGGTTAAGAACATCCGTAGGGCCGCCGGTGTCCCTCTTGTTCCAATTCTGCCAAACAATCCGCCACGTCGCAGGATAAGTCGACCAAATATCCTCAAATCGGATCCATCTAGAGCTCGGCGGGGAGACCTGGGCTCCCAAGCAGAGTAGCAAAGGGTTGTGGTCCGAAGCCACCCGGGCAAGGTGTCTAACGGAGACCAGAGGCGCCACTCCAAGGCCTACCGAATTCATTAAGCATCGGTCCAGCCGAACCCAAATCTTGCTGGTTCCCTCTTTGTTGTTAGACCACGTGAACCTTGGCCCAACAAATCCCAGGTCGTGGAGGTCGTTAGAGGCAATGAAATCAGTCATCTCCTGGACCCCAGCCGAGTAGGCAAAACGCTTGCCACCCTTTTTCTCCTCTTGACAAATGCAGCAGTTGAAATCTCCCCCTACCAGAAGGGGTAGATCCCGAGCAGAGGTGGCGCCAATAGTGTCCCATAAAATACGTCGGAGGTGGTAGTCCTTATTAGCATAAACCACCGCAACCGTCCACCTTTGAAGGTTTGGAAGAGTGAGAACACCCAACACCACCTGGTCCGTGGCCACCGCCACCTCAAAGTGCGTGATATCCTTCCGCCAAAGTACCAGGATGCCACCTGACTTCCCAACAGCCGGGAGGTGGAAGAACTCCCAAGCCGCTCCAATGAGTTTGTCCACATCAGCTCTTTCCAAGAGCTCCACCTTAGTTTCAAGCAGTCCACCAAAAAGCACATCGTTGTCACCTACGAGGTGACGCAAGTAGTGGCCCGTGTTCTTCTTCCGGACCCCCCTGCAGTTCCAGAAAAGAATTGACGACATTAAGTCACCGAAGGGGAGGCGTCCCCGCCGCCATCATCAACGGTAACTTCCTTCCTCCTCTTCCGAGGGACTATCTCCACAGGGCCCAATTGTTGGAGCTCCTTCTCAAAGTGGGCCTGTGATGGTTTACTTCGTGACTTAGGCTGTTTCACCCCAGCCGAGAACAGAAGTGGCATGGAGACTCCCATCCGTTTCTGTTTGAACGTGGGTGTGTAGAGCCCCTTCTTCCCCACGGCAGGGGGTTCCAGAACGGCCGCCAGGTTGACCTGTGGGGGGGTGGATGTCCCGGGCACAGTAGACATGTTGGCGGTTTTTTGGTTTGATTGCTTAATTGCCTGTCGCCGCCGCGGAGGCACAAGATTCCATGGCCCAAACTGAGCATCTTCCCCCTCCTCCTTGGTAAGGCAAAGGGGACTCCGATCATCAGGGACCTCATCCGAGTGCCCCACCATGACCTGCTTTCCTTTGGCCCCAGTGGAGGCCGCCATAGCTTCAGGTCCGCCTCCCATAGCGGCGGTAGGGGGCCCACTTGGCACAGCAGTGCCACTAGCCAGCCCAGTCGGTTTAGAGCCCGTCCCAACAGGTGGTCCTCGACGGGAGCTACTCGCAGCATCAGCTTCATTGCTGGGGTTCCGCACATTCCCAATCATCGGTGGCACCGGCTTAGGAATGTCGGGGCAAAGTATTTGCCGATGCCCAATTTTCCCACAATTGAAGCATGAAAGGCCCAACCCCTCATATTCAACCTTCTGGAAAAACCGACCATGGAGGCCGTTGATCCACACGCCGGTCTGGAGTTTCTTGGACAGGTCCAGTCGAACGCAGATCCGGGCAAATTCCCTCCGCCCCCATGTACCTGTTTGTGCATCGATCCACAGCGGTTTACCAATGGCCGAGGCAATTCTAGTGATGTTCTTCGTGTCCCAATACTGCAAGGGCAGATTCGGAAGGCGAATCCACACAGGGGAAGACAGGCCCGCCAAGGATGTGGGGGAGAAATGTGGCGACCAACGATCCAGTCCCACGATGTTTCCGCCCAGGAACCACGGTCCTCCACAGAGCACCGCATCCCGTGCCTCCTCCGAATTGAACATGCAGCAAAAACAGTCTTGCCCCATCGTAGTGAGTTGGAGATCCCCGAATCGCCCCCACAGCCGTTGCACCTCCGAGTTCAGTACAAAGAGCGGCAGTCTCTTCCCGAGAACCTTGCCCACTACGGCACATTCCAAGCGCTGGACGTTGTTCCTTACCGCCTCCATACAAAGGTCCACCACCAGCCCATCCTTATAGAAGGAATTCGTATCCTCTACCTCCAGAATCTTGATGTGTTCAGGCTTTTTCCAGGCATTACCATGTTGGCCAGCAACATCCCCCTTTCCGTGTATGCCAAAGATAGCCTCCGCAGCTCCATTGCTAGCCCGCAAGCTGGGCCACACATTGTCACAAGCACCTGAAGTGCGAAACGAGGGAGGGGAAAGCACGGAGGCCCCCCGACCATTCCCGTTCACACCTACATCAGGGGCATCACCAACCTCATCCACCATGAGATCACCTTGCATCTCAACATCCCCGCTAGGCACCGGCTGGCCATCCCCACCCAGGCACGCCATGGCCACATCCATGTCATGGGCTGCAGAATTCAGAGCAGGTTCGCCCCTATTCAGACAGTTTTTGATCACCGTCCGCTCGACCTCCATGGTCTCCAGTACATCCGCGAACACCGGATTGCGGATCATAGTCGCCGCATCCCCCCGCGGGCAGGCTGCATTTGGTAGGGAACTCGAGGGTTCCAGCTTATCTCCTCCCGACCTCAGGGCAGGGACACCGTGCTTAGCCGTCTCGGAAGGGCCACCGCCCGTAGCCCTCATGAGTCTCTCGTCCTCCACTCCCTCAACAGCTGTAGTAGAGTGTTTCGATCCCCCATGGGGCCTGTGCTTCGACTTGCCTGAACTTACCTTGGCTGGCGACCGGACCTCCCCAGTCTTTCTCCCGCTAGCAGCACCTCCCCCCGAGCGCCGTCTCTCACCATCACCCCCAAGGGCCGTCCCATCTCCACCACCCCCGCCTGAGCGGGGAGGTGACCGCCGGTCACCCCCCGCCATCTTCAGAGCTTCTCTCACTAGACCACTCTAGAGAGAGAACAAAGAAAGGGAAATGAAGAATCCTCCCAAAGTTTTTGGGTTCCTTGAAATATAAATGCATTAAGCAAAAGTAGGGTGTACAAAGAGAAGAGTCAAAAGAGAATCCAAGCTCCCCCCAAAACAGAGGGGGGGAGGGGAGACAGGAAATTCAAAAAGAACAAAACAAAGATACAATAAACTTAAGCTCCAACACGGAGCCAACCAAAGAGCAGCCGAGAGCCGGGGGGGGCGGGCAGTAAGAGCCCGCAGAGGAGGCGGGGAGGGAGGGGAGCCGAACAGAGGGGGGGAGACTGAAGGGGGACAAAGGCTGCCACAGGGGCAGAACAGACTCCCAGTGCCCTGTAGGGCTCCGCCCTCACAACCATCCACTGCAGACCCAGAGCAGGAGAAGCGACCATCAGTCAGGCAAGGGGATAACGTCCCCGCCGGTGAGAGCAGCGTCCTCCTTACGACGCTTGCGCGGAAAGGCAGTAATAGGGCCCAGTTGGAGCAATTCTTTCGGAGGAATCAGGCCGCGAGAACGCGGACGTCGAGGTGAGGGCCGATCGGCTGAACCGGAGGGGGAAACTTGGGGGGAAGCAGATCGAGGCAGCTGGGCAGGAGCTGGAGGAGGAGGAGAGCCCCGCCCCAGGCCTTTGCGAGGGCGGGCCGAACGCCGCACTACGTTCCAACGGCCCAGCACCCCAGGGGTTTCCAACGGAGGGGAAGACCGAGAAGAAGGGGGGCGAGCAGACATGGCAGAAGGGCCGGCCGCAGGGGCAGACGGAGTCGGACGAGGAGCGGTAGCCGAAGGCGCCAGCGGAGAGACAGGGGGGGGGGCCGAGGGGCCCGGCGCCCCAACTGGGACGGCACTAGGAGGGGAGGTCGAGGGATCCGCACAGGGAGTAGGGGTGATAAGCCAATCAGCCGGACACCGGTCCGCAGTGTGCCCAACCAGCGCACAGTGAAAACAAAAGTTGGAAAGGCCCTCATACTCGACCTTTTGAAAAAACCGGCCAGAAACACCCATGATCCAAATTCCGGGGAGGAGGGGCTTGGACAGGTCAAGCCGGACACACAGCCGAGCGTAGGAGGAACGGCCCCAGGCAGAGGTGTGCTCGTCCAACCACAGCGGTTCGCCAAGGAAATTGGCCATTCGCGTGAGATTCGTCAAATCCCAGTAGAGGAGGGGAAGCTGGGGCAACCGCACCCAAACAGCAGAATGCATCCCCACCAACGTATTGGGGGTATAGGTAGGAGACCAGTGATCAAGGCCGAGAAGGCTACCAGCGACCAGCCAGGGGCCGCCTTGCAGGACGTCATTACAAGCGTCCTTGGAGTCAAAAATGCAAAGAAAGGAGGAGGGGCCAGTAGAGATCAACTGGAAGTCCCCAAAGGGGGACCAGAGCCGGCGAAGGTCCGACTGAAGGAGGCCGAAAGGAAGACGACGGCCGATCAGATGAGCGACCAGAGCACGTTCAAGGCGAGCGGAATTGCGTTCGATGGCGTCCGGAGCCGGGAGGAGGGAAATGCCATCGGTGGCCGTAAAGCCGGAAGTGTCTAACGCCGTAAGGCGTGTAAACTGGGGCCGAGCGCCAGCGGGCGGCCGGGGGGTAGGGCCAGAAGAGGCAGGGGGACCAGCCTGGCAGGCTGGAACAGAAGAGGTGGGAGACTCGAGAGGGGCTTTGCCCGGCCGGCGAGACGGAGAAGGGGGGTCGGACTGGGCAAGGGGGACCCTAGGCGGGGGGGACGGAGGCCGTGCCGGAGGGGGAGAGTCGACCGGGGGGGAAGACCGCAAAGAAACGGTCGGCAACGTCGGAGGGGCCGGGGCAGGGGGCCGAGGCGGTTCACCGCCCATGTCAAAGCTGGAGTGAGCAGAAGATGGGGTATCAAGCTCCACCGGGGCCTGAGAGGCGGCAGAGCCGCCCGAGTGCGAAGAGGAAGACCGCTGAGAAGAAGAAGATTCCGAGGAGGGGATACCAACGTCCATAAGGGCAGCGCCGGAGAGCGGAGAGGAAGGAGAGGAAGTCGACGAGGGGGA
>CM034304.1:16171782-16179282 GCA_019925795.1 Dendrobium chrysotoxum | reverse complement strand
TGGCCATTTCGGAACTACCGGGGCATCAGGATTGTGATAAGCCCCGCCAGTCTATTTAAGGGAAGCCGTGGAACACTTGCCTTTTAAGATCTTTGGGTATCAAGATGGCATGCTGGGTACTCATCCGTGCATGTAGAAGTAAAAGATGCGGTAACTATGGAAAAAAAAATTGTAAGCTTTTTGGGCATTTTTGAACTACCGGGGCATTCTGAATGTGAAGTCCCGACCCTTGCATTTGTCGGAATATGGGAAACGCGCTAGTGGTATGAATCGAGGCCGTGCTTCGTTGCTTGTCCGATGCATGCATGGCAAAAAAATTGTAAGCTTTTGGCCCTGCCCGTCGATTAGAGGGAAGCTCGGTTGCCGTATCGGGGAATGTGCTAGTGGTGTCCATCGGCCCCATGCTTCGCTGCTTGGGCGAAGCGTATGCTATGAGAATTTTGAAGGATTGTTTGCACGTGGGAATCTTTATGCCCCATAGGCCGTGTCGTAAGCCGGAGGTAGGGGTATGCATCGAAGCCATGCTTCGTCGCTTGTCCGATTAGAGGGAAGCTCGGTTGCCTTATCAGGGAATGTGCTAGTGGTGTCCATCGACACCCTGCTCCGTTGCTTGAGCGAAGTGTATGCTATGAGAATTTTGAAGGATTGTTTGCACGTGGGAATCTTTATGCCCCAGAGGCCGTGTCGTAAGCTGGAGGTAGGGGTATGCATTGATGCCATGCTTTGTCGCTTGTCCGATTAGAGGGAAGCTCGGTTGCCTTATCGGGGAAGGTGCTAATGGTGTCCATCGACACCAGGCTTCGTTGCTTGAGCGAAGTGTATGCTATGAGAATTTTGAAGGATTGTTTGCACGTGGGAATCTTTATGCCCCATATCGGGGAATGTGCTGGTGCCGTCCATCGACACCATGCTTCGTTGCTTGAGCGAAGCGTATGCTATGAGAATTTTGAAGGATTGTTTGCATGTGGGAATCTTTATGCCCCATACCCCATAGGCCGTGTCGTAAAAGAAAGTTGTTGCCAGGGAGGCCATAAATCGAATCCAAAAAAGCGGGAAAAATTAAGTTTATTGGCGAGCATGACAGATTGAGCGCCAACCGCACGAGAGAAAATAAATACCAATTAAGTAAAAAATTTCGGGCGCTAACGCGCCCGAAAATATAAGCCCCGACGAGCACTAGAGATCGGGCACCGGTAATACGGGGAAAAATCCACAGCTCTTCCGCGAAAAATTTTGGGCGCTGACGCGCCCAAAAAAAGAGGTCCCAACGTGCCAAAACAAATTCGAATGGGCTAAAATTGGTCAGGAAGCCCAGGCCGTGCCCGCCGGCGTGCCCTCGGGCCGTGCCCGCCGGCGTGCCCCGGGCCGAGCCCGCGGCGAGCCCGCCGCGAGCCCCGGGCCGAGGCCGCGACGAGCCCCGGGCCGAGCGCGCCAGCGTGCCCCGGCATTTATATATAAAAATATATATAATAAAATCAAGACGCGCGCGCGCGCCGTGCCAAGTGCCAAGTGCCCAAGTGCCAAGTGCCACGCGCGCGCGCGCGTTTATAAAGCTCAGAGCACCCCCGTCATCTTTATATTAGCGAACCTGCATGTAACTTGCCAAGCCTTCGTAATAGGGAGAAGGCAAAATATGATGCAGAGTCATCTTTTAATCAGCGAACCTGCACGACAAAGCTATTTAGCTATAAATCTTAACAAGAGAATATAAAGGCTTGTCGTTTGGATGTGAAATCCTATTTTACATCAACACCACGTGGGAGATAAAACAGTCGCCTTTTTAGATTGGTTGTGCCTAGTCCTCAGAACAAAATGTTGCTTCATATTTGATGACTCATGCATCTTGACACACATAATCGTGAATAAATGAAGCGACTTGGTGCTTGTGCCGTCGGTTGTTGGTTACTCAAGAATAACTGGATGTGCCTTGGCCCTGCTTGGCAGCGTGCCCAGGAATTAGCTACCAGCGTGCCTTGGCCCTGCCTGCTAACGTGCCCAGGCCCTTGCTGCGAAAGTGCCCATGAGCTTGCAAAAGTGCTATTAAACACTCAATTTTAGATATTTGGGCATCAAGGTGGTATGCCGGGCACTCATTTGTACATGTACAAGTGGAAAATGTGCATTTTGTGGCAAAAAAAATTTTAAGCTTTTTGGCCATTTTTGAACTACCGGAGCATTCTGGGAGCACTGTACACAGTCTTCCTGTTAGAGAGAAGTCCAAAACATGATGCAGGGCCTGGCTGGCAGCAAGCCCAGGCCCTGGCTGGCAGCGTGCCCAGGCCCTGGCAGCCAGCGTGCCCAGGCCATGGCAGCCAGCATGCCCAGGCCTTGGCTGCGAATGTCCCTGGCCCTAGCTGCAAGCGTGCCCCTGCCCTGTCTGCCAGCTTGCCCTGGCCCTGCCTGCTGCATGCCCTGGCCCTGGACCTGGCTGTTTCTGTGCACAGCCTCTGGCCTTGGCTGCCAGCATGCCCAGGCCCTTGCTGCCAGCTTGCCTAGGCCATGGCCCTGGCAGCCAGCGTGCCCAGCACCTGGCCCTGGCTGGCGGCAAGCCCAGGCCCTCGCTGGCAGCAAACCCGGGCATTGGCTTCCAGCGTGCCCAGGCCCTGGCCCTGGCTGGCAGCAAGCCCAGGCCCTGGCTGGCAGCAAGCCCAGGCCCTGGCTGGCAGCAAGCCCAGGCCCTGGCAGCCAGCGTGCCCTGGCCATGGCAGCCAGCGTGCCCGGGCCCTTGCAGCCAGCGTGCCCAGGCCCTCGCTGCCAGCTTGCCCAGGCCTTGGCCCTGGCTGCTAGCGTGCCCAGCACCTGGCCCTGGCTGGCAGCATGCCCAGGCCCTCGCTGGCAGCAAGCCCGGGCACTGGCTGCCAGCGTGCCCAGGCCCTGGCTGCAAGCGTGCCCTGGCCCTGCCAGCATGCCCAGGCCTTTGCCCTGGCTGGCAGCAGGCCCAGGCCCTGGCTGGCAGCAAGCCCAGGCCCTGGCAGCCAGCGTGCCTAAGCCCTTGGCTGCCAGCGTGCCCAGGCCCTTGGCTGCCAGCATGCCCAGGCCCTTGCTGCCAGCTTGCCCAGGCCTTGGCCCTGGCTGCTGGCGTGCCCAGCACCTGGCCCTTGCTGGCAGCATGCCCAGGCCCTGGCTGGCAGCAAGCCCGGGCACTGGCTGGCAGCAAGCCCAGGCCCTGGCTGGCAGCGTGCCCAGGCCCTGGCAGCCAGCGTGCCCAGGCCCTTGCAGCCAGCGTGCCCAGGCCCTTGCTGCCAGCTTGCCCGGGCCTTGGCCCTGGCTGCTAGCGTGCCCAGCACCTGGCCCTGGCTGGCAGCATGCCCAGGCCCTCGCTGGCAGCAAGCCCGGGCACTGGCTGCCAGCGTGCCCAGGCCCTGGCTGCCAGCGTGCCCAGGCCCTGGCTGCCAGCATGCCCAGGCCTTGGCCCTGGCTGGCAGCAAGCCCAGGCCCTGGCTGGCAGCAAGCCCAGGCCCTGGCAGCCAGCGTGCCCAGGCCCTGGCAGCCAGCGTGCCCAGGCCCTTGCAGCCAGCGTGCCCAGGCCCTTGCAGCCAGCGTGCCCAGGCCCTTGCAGCCAGCGTGCCCAGGCCTTGGCCCTGGCTGGCAGCAAGCCCAGGCCCTGGCAGCCAGCGTGCCCAGGCCCTTGCAGCCAGCGTGCCCAGGCCTTGGCCCTGGCTGCCGGCGTGCCCAATCCTTGAGCGTGCCAACATCCTCTTGTAAATGTACTCATAAGTACTCACTTAAAAGATTTTCTGGTATCTAGATGGCATGTTTCGGACTTGTACGAGCATGTACAAGTAAATATTGCGGCTACTATGGCAAAAAATATTGTAAGCTTTTTGGCCATTTTTGAACTACCGGAGCATTCTGCATGTAACTTGCCAAGCCTTCCTAGTAGGGAGAAGGCAAAACATGATGCAGAGTCATCTTTTAATCAGCGAACCTGCAGAACATAGCTATTTAGCTATAAATCTTAACAAGAGAATATAAAGGCTTGTCGTTTGGATGTGAAATCCTATTTTACATCAACACCACGTGGGAAATAAAACAGTCGCCTTTTTAGATTGGTTGTGCCTAGTCCTCAGAACAAAATGTTGCTTCATATTTGATGACTCATGCATCTTGACACACATAATCGTGAATAAATGAAGCGACTTGGTGCTTGTGCCGTCGGTTGTTGGTTAAACAAGAATAACTGGATGTGCCTTGGTCCTGCTTGGCAGGGTGCCCAGGAATTAGCTACCAGCGTGCCCTGGCCCTGCCTGCTAACGTGCCCAGTCCCTTATTGCGAACGTACCCATGAGCTTGCAAAAGTGCTATTAAACACTCAATTTTAGATATTTGGGCATCAAGGTGGTATGCCGGGCACTCATTTGTACATGTACAAGTGGAAAATGTGCATTTTGTGGCAAAAAAAATTTTAAGCTTTTTGGCTATTTTTGAACTACCGGAGCATTCTGGGAGTACTGTACACAGTCTTCCTGTTAGAGAGAAGTCCAAACATGATGCAGGCCCTGGCTGGCAGCAAGCCCAGGCCCTGGCAGCCAGCGTGCCCAGGCCCTGGCAGCCAGCGTGCCCAGGCCCTGGCAGCCAGCGTGCCCAGGCCCTAGCAGCCAGGGTGCCCAGGCCTTGGCTGCGAATGTCCCTGGCCCTAGCTGCAAGCGTGCCCTGGCCCTGTCTGCCAGCTTGCCCTGGCCCTGCCTGCTGCATGCCCTGGCCCTGGACCTGGCTGTTTCTGTGCACAGCCTCTGGCCTTGGCTGCCAGCATGCCCAGGCCCTTGCTGCCAGCTTGCCTAGGCCATGGCCCTGGCAGCCAGCGTGCCCAGCACCTGGCCCTGGCTGGCGGCAAGCCCAGGCCCTCGCTGGCAGCAAACCCGGGCATTGGCTTCCAGCGTGCCCAGGCCCTGGCCCTGGCTGGCAGCAAGCCCAGGCCCTGGCTGGCAGCAAGCCCAGGCCCTGGCAGCCAGCGTGCCCTGGCCATGGCAGCCAGCGTGCCCGGGCCCTTGCAGCCAGCGTGCCCAGGCCCTCGCTGCCAGCTTGCCCAGGCCTTGGCCCTGGCTGCTAGCGTGCCCAGCACCTGGCCCTGGCTGGCAGCATGCCCAGGCCCTCGCTGGCAGCAAGCCCGGGCACTGGCTGCCAGCGTGCCCAGGCCCTGGCTGCAAGCGTGCCCTGGCCCTGCCAGCATGCCCAGGCCTTGGCCCTGGCTGGCAGCAAGCCCAGGCCCTGGCTGGCAGCAAGCCCAGGCCCTGGCAGCCAGCGTGCCTAAGCCCTTGGCTGCCAGCGTGCCCAGGCCCTTGGCTGCCAGCATGCCCAGGCCCTTGCTGCCATCTTGCCCAGGCCTTGGCCCTGGCTGCTGGCTTGCCCAGCACCTGGCCCTTGCTGGCAGCATGCCCAGGCCCTGGCTGGCAGCAAGCCCGGGCACTGGCTGCCAGCGTGCCCTGGCCCTGCCAGCATGCCCAGGCCTTGGCCCTGGCTGGCAGCAAGCCCAGGCCCTGGCTGGCAGCGTGCCCAGGCCCTGGGAGCCAGCGTGCCCAGGCCCTTGCAGCCAGCGTGCCCAGGCCCTTGCTGCCAGCTTGCCCGGGCCTTGGCCCTGGCTGCTAGCGTGCCCAGCACCTGGCCCTGGCTGGCAGCATGCCCAGGCCCTCGCTGGCAGCAAGCCCGGGCACTGGCTGCCAGCGTGCCCAGGCCCTGGCTGCCAGCGTGCCCAGGCCCTGGCTGCCAGCATGCCCAGGCCTTGGCCCTGGCTGGCAGCAAGCCCAGGCCCTGGCTGGCAGCAAGCCCAGGCCCTGGCAGCCAGCGTGCCCAGGCCCTGGCAGCCAGCGTGCCCAGGCCCTTGCAGCCAGCGTGCCCAGGCCCTTGCAGCCAGCGTGCCCAGGCCTTGGCCCTGGCTGGCAGCAAGCCCAGGCCCTGGCAGCCAGCGTGCCCAGGCCTTGGCCCTGGCTGCCGGCGTGCCCAATCCTTGAGCGTGCCAACATCCTCTTGTAAATGTACTCATAAGTACTCACTTAAAAGATTTTCTGGTATCAAGATGGCATGTTTCGGACTTGTACGAGCATGTACAAGTAAATATTGTGGCTACTATGGCAAAAAATATTGTAAGCTTTTGGCCATTTTTGAACTACCGGAGCATTCTGCATGTAACTTGCCGAGCCTTCCTAGTAGGGAGAAGGCAAAACATGATGCAGAGTCATCTTTTAATCAGCGAACCTGCAGAACATAGCTATTTAGCTATAAATCTTAACAAGAGAATATAAAGGCTTGTCGTTTGGATGTGAAATCCTATTTTACATCAACACCACGTGGGAGATAAAACAGTCGCCTTTTTAGATTGGTTGTGCCTAGTCCTCAGAACAAAATGTTGCTTCATATTTGATGACTCATGCATCTTGACACACATAATCGTGAATAAATGAAGCGACTTGGTGCTTGTGCCGTCGGTTGTTGGTTACTCAAGAATAACTGGATGTGCCTTGGCCCTGCTTGGCAGCGTGCCCAGGAATTAGCTACCAGCGTGCCCTGGCCCTGCCTGCTAACGTGCCCAGTCCCTTATTGCGAACGTGCCCATGAGCTTGCAAAAGTGCTATTAAACACTCAATTTTAGATATTTGGGCATCAAGGTGGTATGCCGGGCACTCATTTGTACATGTACAAGTGGAAAATGTGCATTTTGTGGCAAAAAATTTTTTAAGCTTTTTGGCCATTTTTGAACTACCGGAGCATTCTGGGAGCACTGTACACAGTCTTCCTGTTAGAGAGAAGTCCAAACATGATGCAGGCCCTGGCTGGGAGCAAGCCCAGGCCCTGGCAGCCAGCGTGCCCAGGCCCTGGCAGCCAGCGTGCCCAGGCCCTAGCAGCCAGGGTGCCCAGGCCTTGGCTGCGAATGTGCCCTGGCCCTGGCTGCAAGCGTGCCCTGGCTCTGGCCGCCAGCTTGCCCAGGCCCTGCCTTCTCCGTGCCCAGGCCTTGGCAGCCAGCGTGCCCAGGCCCTTTCTGGCAGCAAGCCCAGGCCCTGGCCCTGGCAGCCAGCATGCCCAGGCCCTTGCCCAGGCCCTGGCAGCCAGCGTGCCCAGGCCCTGGCTGGCAGCAAGCCCAGGCCCTGGCAGCCAGCGTGCCCAGGCCCTGGCAGCCAGCGTGCCCTGGCCCTGGCAGCCAGCGTGCCCTGGCCCTGGCAGCCAGCGTGCCCTGGCCCTGGCAGCCAGCGTGCCCAGGCCTTGGCCCTGGCTGCGAGCATGCCCAGGCCCTTGCCCTAGCCTTCGCCGCCAGCATGCCCTGGACAAGCATGCCACCAGCATGCCTTGGCCCTGGCTGCCAACGTTGCCAAGCCTTGCCCGCCAGCGAGCCCAAGCCAAGTTCCCAGCATTTGCAGACCCTGTCTGTCAAGTTGCCCAGGGCTTGGCTGCAGCGTGCCCTGGCCTTGAGCGTGCCAACATCCTCTTGCAAATGCACTCATAAGTGCTCACTTAAAGATTTTTGGGTATCAAGATGGCATGTTGGGGACTCGTAGGACCATGTACTTG
>CM034304.1:16161268-16168782 GCA_019925795.1 Dendrobium chrysotoxum | reverse complement strand
GCTGCTAGCGTGCCCAGCACCTGGCCCTGGCTGGCAGCATGCCCAGGCCATCGCAGGCAGTAAGCCCGGGCCCTGGACCTGGCTGCAAGCGTGCCCTGGCCCTGCCAGCATGCCCAGGCCTGGGCCTTGGCTGGCAGCAAGCCCAGGCCCTGGCAGCCAGCGTGCCTAAGCCCTTGGCTGCCAGCGTGCCCAGGCCCTTGGCTGCCAACATGCCCAGGCCCTTGCTGCCAGCTTGCCCAGGCCTTGGCCCTGGCTGCTAGCGTGCCCAGCACCTGGCCCTGGCTGGCAGCATGCCCAGGCCCTGGCTGGCAGCAAGCCCGGGCACTGGCTGCCAGCGTGCCCTGGCCCTGCCAGCATGCCCAGGCCTTGGCCCTGGCTGGCAGCAAGCCCAGGCCCTGGCTGGCAGCAAGCCCAGGCCCTGGCAGCCAGCGTGCCTAAGCCCTTGGCTGCCAGCGTGCCCAGGCCCTTGGCTGCCAGCATGCCCAGGCCCTTGCTGCCAGCTTGCCCAGGCCTTGGCCCTGGCTGCTAGCGTGCCCAGCACCTGGCCCTGGCTGGCAGCATGCCCAGGCCCTGGCTGGCAGCAAGCCCGGGCACTGGCTGCCAGCGTGCCCTGGCCCTGCCAGCATGCCCAGGCCTTGGCCCTGGCTGGCAGCAAGCCCAGGCCCTGGCTGGCAGCGTGCCCAGGCCCTGGCAGCCAGCGTGCCCAGGCCCTTGCAGCCAGCGTGCCCAGGCCCTTGCTGCCAGCTTGCCCGGGCCTTGGCCCTGGCTGCTAGCATGCCCAGCACCTGGCCCTGGCTGGCAGCATGCCTAGGCCCTCGCTGGCAGCAAGCCCGGGCACTGGCTGCCAGCGTGCCCAGGCCCTGGCTGCCAGCGTGCCCAGGCCCTGGCTGCCAGCATGCCCAGGCCTTGGCCCAGCTGGCAGCAAGCCCAGGCCCTGGATGGCAGCAAGCCCAGGCCCTGGCAGCTAGCGTGCCCAGGCCCTGGCAGCCAGCGTGCCCAGGCCCTTGCAGCCAGCGTGCCCAGGCCCTTGCAGCCAGCGTGCCCAGGCCTTGGCCCAGGCTGGCAGCAAGCCCAGGCCCTAGCAGCCAGCGTGCCCAGGCCCTTGCAGCCAGCGTGCCCAGGCCTTGGCCCTGGCTGCCAGCGTGCCCAATCCTTGAGCGTGCCAACATCCTCTTGTAAATGTACTCATAAGTACTCACTTAAAAGATTTTCTGGTATCAAGATGGCATGTTTCGGACTTGTACGAGCATGTACAAGTAAATATTGCGGCTACTATGGCAAAAAATATTGTAAGCTTTTTGGCCATTTTTGAACTACCGGAGCATTCTGCATGTAACTTGCCAAGCCTTCGTAATAGGGAGAAGGCAAAACATGATGCAGAGTCATCTTTTAATCAGCGAACCTGCACGACATAGCTATTTAGCTATAATCTTAACAAGAGAATATGAAGGCTTGTCGTTTGGATGTGAAATCCTATTTTACATCAACACCACGTGGGAGATAAAACAGTCGCCTTTTTAGATTGGTTGTGCCTAGTCCTCAGAACAAAATGTTGCTTCATATTTGATGACTCATGCATCTTGACACACATAATCGTGAATAAATGAAGCGACTTGGTGCTTGTGCCGTCGGTTGTTGGTTAATCAAGAATAACTGGATGTGCCTTGGCCCTGCTTGGCAGCGTGCCCAGGAATTAGCTACCAGCGTGCCTTGGCCCTGCCTGCTAACGTGCCCAGGCCCTTGCTGCGAAAGTGCCCATGAGCTTGCAAAAGTGCTATTAAACACTCAATTTTAGATATTTGGGCATCAAGGTGGTATGTCGGGCACTCATTTGTACATGTACAAGTGGAAAATGTGCATTTTGTGGCAAAAAAAATTTTAAGCTTTTTGGCCATTTTTGAACTACCGGAGCATTCTGGGAGTACTGTACACAGTCTTCCTGTTAGAGAGAAGTCCAAACATGATGCAAGCCCTGGCTGGCAGCAAGCCCAGGCCCTGGCAGCCAGCAAGCCCAGGCCCTGGCAGCCAGCGTGCCCAGACCATGGCAGCCAGCATGCCCAGGCCTTGGCTGCGAATGTCCCTGGCCCTAGCTGCAAGCGTGCCCTGGCCCTGTCTGCCAGCTTGCCCTGGCCCTGCCTGCTGCATGCCCTGGCCCTGAACCTGGCTGTTACTGTGCACAGCCCCTGGCCTTGGCTGCCAGCATGCCCAGGCCCTTGCTGCCAGCTTGCCCAGGCCATGGCCCTGGCAGCCAGCGTGCCTAGCACCTGGCCCTGGCTGGCGGCAAGCCCAGGCCCTCGCTGGCAGCAAGCCCGGGCATTGGCTGCCAGCGTACCCAGGCCCTGGCCCTGGCTGGCAGCAAGCCCAGGCCCTAGCTGGCAGCAAGCCCAGGCCCTGGCAGCCAGCGTGCCCCGGCCATGGCAGCCAGCGTGCCCAGGCCCTTGCAGCCAGCGTGCCCAGGCCCTTGCTGCCAGCTTGCCTAGGCCTTGGCCCTGGCTGCTAGCGTGCCTAGCACTTGGCCCTGGCTGGCAGCATGCCCAGGCCCTCGCTGGCAGTAAGCCCAGGCCCTGGACCTGGCTGCAAGCGTGCCCTGGCCCTGCCAGCATGCCCAGGCCTTGGCCCTGGCTGGCAGCAAGCCCAGGCCCTGGCTGGCAGAAAGCCCAGGCCCTGGCAGCCAGCGTGCCTAAGCCCTTGGCTGCCAGCGTGCCCAGGCCCTTGGATGCCAGCATGCCCAGGCCCTTGCTGCCAGCTTGCCCAGGCCTTGGCCCTGGCTGCTAGCGTGCCCAGCACCTGGCCCTGGCTGGCAGCATGCCCAGGCCCTGGCTGGCAGCATGCCCAGGCCCTGGCTGGCAGCAAGCCCGGGCACTGGCTGCCAGCGTGCCCTGGCCCTGCCAGCATGCCCAGGCCTTGGCCCTGGCTGGCAGCAAGCCCAGGCCCTGGCTGGCAGCAAGCCCAGGCCCTGGCAGCCAGCGTGCCTAAGCCCTTGGCTGCCAGCATGCCCAGGCCCTTGGCTGCCAGCATGCCCAGGCCCTTGCTGCCAGCTTGCCCAGGCCTTGGCCCTGGCTGCTAGCGTGCCCAGCACCTGGCCCTGCCTGGCAGCATGCCCAGGCCCTGGCTGGCAGCAAGCCCGGGCACTGGCTGCCAGCGTGCCCTGGCCCTACCAGCATGCCCAGGCCTTGGCCCTGGCTGGCAGCAAGCCCAGGCCCTGGCTGGCAGCGTGCCCAGACCCTGGCAGCCAGCGTGCCCAAGCCCTTGCAGCCAGCGTGCCCAGGCCCTTGCTGCCAGCTTGCCCGGGCCTTGGCCCTGGCTGCTAGCATGCCCCGCACCTGGCCCTGGCTGGCAGCATGCCCAGGCCCTCGCTGGCAGCAAGCCCGGGCACTGGCTGCCAGCGTGTCCAGGCCCTGGCTGCCAGCGTGCCCTGGCCCTGGCTGCCAGCATGCCCAGGCCTTGGCCCTGGCTAGCAGCAAGCCCAGGCCCTGGCAGCCAGCGTGCCCAGGCCCTGGCAGCCAGCGTGCCCAGGCCCTGGCAGCCAGCGTGCCCAGGCCCTTGCAGCCAGCGTGCCCATGCCTTGGCCCTGGCTGGCAGCAAGCTTAGGCCCTAGCAGCCAGCGTGCCCAGGCCCTTGCAGCCAGCGTGCCCAGGCCTTGGCCCTGGCTGCCAGCGGGCCCAATCCTTGAGCGTGCCAACATCCTCTTGTAAATGTACTCATAAGTACTCACTTAAAAGATTTTCTGGTATCAAGATGGCATGTTTCGGACTTGTACGAGCATGTACAAGTAAATATTGCGGCTACTATGGCAAAAAATATTGTAAGCTTTTTGGCCATTTTTGAACTACCAGAGCATTCTGCATGTAACTTGCCAAGCCTTCGTAATTGGGAGAAGGCAAAACATGATGCAGAGTCATCTTTTAATCAGCGAACCTGCAGAACATAGCTATTTAGCTATAAATCTTAACAAGAGAATATAAAGGCTTGTCGTTTGGATGTGAAATCCTATTTTACATCAACACCACGTGGGAGATAAAACAGTCGCCTTTTTAGATTGGTTGTGCCTAGTCCTCAGAACAAAATGTTGCTTCATATTTGATGACTCATGCATCTTGACACACATAATCGTGAATAAATGAAGCGACTTGGTGCTTGTGCCATCGGTTGTTGGTTACTCAAGAATAACTGGATGTGCCTTGGCCCTGCTTGGCAGCGTGCCCAGGAATTAGCTACCAGCGTGCCTTGGCCCTGCCTGCTAACGTGCCCAGGCCCTTGCTGCGAAAGTGCCCATGAGCTTGCAAAAGTGCTATTAAACACTCAATTTTAGATATTTGGGCATCAAGGTGGTATGCCGGGCACTCATTTGTACATGTACAAGTGGAAAATGTGCATTTTGTGGCAAAAAAAATTTTAAGCTTTTTGGCCATTTTTGAACTACCAGAGCATTCCGGGAATACTGTACACAGTCTTCCTGTTAGAGAGAAGTCCAAACATGATGCAGGCCCTGGCTGGCAGCAAGCCCAGGCCCTGGCAGCCAGCGTGCCCAGGCCCTGGCAGCCAGCGTGCCCAGGCCATGGCAGCCAGCATGCCCAGGCCTTGGCTGAGAATGTCCCTGGCCCTAGCTGCAAGCGTGCCCTGGCCCTGTCTGCCAGCTTGCCCTGGCCCTGCCTGCTGTATGCCCTGGCCCTGGACCTGGCTGTTACTGTGCACAGCCTCTGGCCTTGGCTGCCAGCATGCCCAGGCCCTTGCTGCCAGCTTGCCCAGGCCATGGCCCTGGCAGCCAGCGTGCCCAGCACCTGGCCCTGGCTGGCGGCAAGCCCAGGCCCTCGCTGGCAGCAAACCCGGGCATTGGCTTCCAGCGTGCCCAGGCCCTGGCCCTGGCTGGCAGCAAGCCCAGGCCCTAGCTGGCAGCAAGCCCAGGCCCTGGCAGCCAGCGTGCCCAGGCCATGGCAGCCAGCGTGCCCAGGCCCTTGCAGCCAGCGTGCCCAGGCCCTTGCTGCCAGCTTGCCCAGGCCTTGGCCCTGGCTGCTAGCGTGCCCAGTACCTGGCCCTGGCTGGCAGCATGCCCAGGCCCTCGCTGGCAACAAGCCCGGGCACTGGTTGCCAGCGTGCCCAGACCCTGGCTGCAAGCGTGCCCTGGCCCCGCCAGCATGCCCAGGCCTTGGCCCTGGCTGGCAGCAAGCCCAGGCCCTGGCAGCCAGCGTGCCTAAGCCCTTGGCTGCCAGCGTGCCCAGGCCCTTGGCTGCCAGCATGCCCAGGCCCTTGCTGCCAGCTTGCCCAGGTCTTTGCCCTGGCTGCTGGCGTGCCCAGCACCTGGCCCTGGCTGGCAGCATGCCGAGGCCCTGGCTGGCAGCAAGCCCGGGCACTGGCTGCCAGCGTGCCCTGGCCCTGCCAGCATGCCCAGGCCTTGGCCCTGGCTAGCAGCAAGCCCAGGCCCTGGCTGGCAGCGTGCCCAGGCCCTGGCAGCCAGCGTGCCCAGGCCCTTGCAGCCAGCGTGCCCAGGCCCTTGCTGCCAGCTTGCCCGGGCCTTGGCCCTGGCTGCTAGCGTGCCCAGCACCTGGCCCTGGCTGGCAGCATGCCCAGGCCCTTACTGGCAGCAAGCCCGGGCACTGGCTGCCAGCGTGCCCAGGCCCTGGCTGCCAGCGTGCCCAGGCCCTGGCTGCCAGCATGCCCAGGCCTTGGCCCTGGCTGGCAGCAAGCCCAGGCCCTGGCAGCCAGTATGCCCAGGCCCTGGCAGCCAGCGTGCCCAGGCCCTTGCAGCCAGCTTGCCCAGGCCCTTGCAGCCAGCGTGCCCAGGCCTTGGCCCTGGCTGGCAGCAAGCCCAGGCCCTGGCAGCCAGCGTGCCCAGGCCCTTGCAGCAAGCGTGCCCAGGCCTTGGCCCTGGCTGCCAGCGTGCCCAATCCTTGAGCGTGCCAACATCCTCTTGTAAATGTACTCATAAGTACTCACTTAAAAGATTTTCTGGTATCAAGATGGCATGTTTCGGACTTGTACGAGCATGTACAAGTAAATATTGCGGCTACTATGGCAAAAAATATTGTAAGCTTTTTGGCCATTTTTGAACTACCGGAGCATTCTGCATGTAACTTGCCAAGCCTTCGTAATAGGGAGAAGGCAAAACATGATGTAGAGTCATCTTTTAATCAGCGAACCTGCAGAACATAGCTATTTAGCTATAAATCTTAACAAGAGAATATAAAGGCTTGTCGTTTGGATGTGAAATCCTATTTTACATCAACACCACGTGGGAGATAAAATAGTCGCCTTTTTAGATTGGTTGTGCCTAGTCCTCAGAACAAAATGTTGCTTCATATTTGATGACTCATGCATCTTGACACACATAATCGTGAATAAATGAAGCGACTTGGTGCTTGTGCCGTCGGTTGTTGGTTACTCAAGAATAACTGGATGTGCCTTGGCCCTGCTTGGCAGCGTGCCCAGGAATTAGCTACCAGCGTGCCTTGGCCCTGCCTGCTAACGTGCCCAGGCCCTTGCTGCGAAAGTGCCCATGAGCTTGCAAAAGTGCTATTAAACACTCAATTTTAGATATTTGGGCATCAAGGTGGTATGTCGGGCACTCATTTGTACATGTACAAGTGGAAAATGTGCATTTTGTGGCAAAAAAAATTTTAAGCTTTTTGGCCATTTTTGAACTACCGGAGCATTCTGGGAGTACTGTACACAGTCTTCCTGTTAGAGAGAAGTCCAAACATGATGCAGGCCCTGGCTGGCAGCAAGCCCAGGCCCTGGCAGCCAGCGTGCCCAGGCCCTGGCAGCCAGCGTGCCCAGGCCATGGCAGCCAGCATGCCCAGGCCTTGGCTGCGAATGTCCCTGGCCCTAGCTGCAAGCGTGCCCTGGCCCTGTCTGCCAGCTTGCCCTGGCCCTGCCTGCTGCATGCCCTGGCCCTGGACCTGGCTGTTACTGTGCACAGCCCCTGGCCTTGGCTGCCAGCATGCCTAGGCCCTTGCTGCCAGCTTACCCAGGCCATGGCCCTGGCAGCCAGCGTGCCCAGGCCCTGGCAGCCAGCGTGCCCAGGCCCTTGCAGCCAACGTGCTCAGGCCTTGAGCGTGCCAACATCCTCTTGCAAATGTACTCTTAAGTACTCACTTAAAAGATTTTCTGGTATCAAGATGGCATGTTTCGGACTTGTACGAGCATGTACAAGTAAATATTGTGGCTACTATGGCAAACAATATTGTAAGCTTTTTGGCCATTCTTGAACTGCCGGAGCATTCTGCATGTAACCTGCCAAGCCTTCGTAATAGGGAGAAGGCAAAACATGATGCAGAGTCATCTTTTAATCAGCGAACCTGCAGAACATAGCTATTTAGCTATAAATCTTAACAAGAGAATATAAAGGCTTGTCGTTTGGATGTGAAATCCTATTTTACATCAACACCACGTGGGACATAAAACAGTCGCCTTTTTAGATTGGTTGTGCCTAGTCCTCAGAACAAAATGTTGCTTCATATTTGATGACTCATGCATCTTGACACACATAATCGTGAATAAATGAAGCGACTTGGTGC
>CM034304.1:16151268-16156268 GCA_019925795.1 Dendrobium chrysotoxum | reverse complement strand
TCTGTTCGATGGACTGAAGAAGCCCCTTGGGGATATCGGAATGGGTTATATAGTAGGTGGTAATAGGGAGAAGCGCCGCGTTGATAAGAGTGGTACGGCCAGCCAAGGAAAGGTGTCGGTTGCCCCATGCAAGGGTTTTGGCTTTGGCTTTTTGAAGCACCTTGGCGTAGTCAGCCGCACGGGCCTTCCCCATCTTCAATTGAATACCAAGGTATTCCAGTTCGTGAACACGGTGGAAGCCAAAGAGGCGCGACAGCCGGGTAGACTTCCAGGCCGGGGTGCTCTTACCGAAGAGGATAACGGATTTGGCCTGATTAATCAGTTGCCCCGTCCAGCTGCAGTAGCGGCAGAGTAACGAAAGAATGATCTTAGCGTTGGCCACAGAGGCACCAGCGAAGACCAAAATGTCATCCGCATAAAGCAGATGAGACAGGAGGCGCCCGCCCCGGGTGAGAGAGATACCGATAGAAGGGGATGTTGGTGAAAGGCGAGGGAGAGGAGTTCCGAGCAGAGGATGAAGAGGTAGGGAGAGAGGGGACACCCTTGCCGGAAGCCACACGTGGCGTCAATCCAGGGTGATCGCTGACCGTTCACAAGGAGGGAGAACCGGGGGTGCTCTATGCAGCGAAGAATCCAGGCAGAAAACCGGGCGGGGAAACCCATCAGGCGGAGGGCAGAGTCGAGCGTACGCCAACTCATCTTATCATAAGCCTGCTCCATATCAACCTTAAGGGCCATAAGGCCCTCAACTGACGTGGAGGTTTTGAATTTATTGATCATTTCCAGGCCCAGCAGGCAGTGGCCAGAAATGGAGCGGCCGGGGACAAAAGCAGCCTGTTCCGGAGAAATGATCGCAGGAAGGATCCCTTTGAACCGATTAACAAGCACTTTGGCAACAACCTTATAGATGGTTTGGCATAGGCTGATAGGTCGGAGCTTGGAGGGGGAGGTAGGGTGATCCACTTTGGGGAGGAGGACCACAAGGGTATCCTTCCAATCCTGATGCATATGACCCGTGAGGAAGAACTCCGAGCAAGCAGCCGTGACTTGGGGGCCGACAATAGTCCAAAAAGCCTTATAGAAGGATGCGGTAATGCCATCGAGGCCAGGAGAACGGTTACGCCCCAGAGAGAAGACCGCCTGGCGGATTTCCTCAGGGGTGATATCCGCCGTTAGAGGAGTCGCCACAGCCAGCACCGCAGATCAGATGGAATCCAGGCCGGGCCAGCCGTCAGTAATGATGGGGACATCCTGCCATTTAAGAGAGAAGAAACAAAAAATAATATCCATAATAGCATCATGGTTATCAGTGAGAGTACCATCGTCGGATTGCATGGAGTGGATCTTGTTGCGGCGCCGCCGGGCCGAGGCAGCAGAGTGGAAATAATGAGTGTTGGCATCACCTTCATCAATCCAGCGCACCTTGGCACGTTGTCGCCACCAAGTCATGAGGCGACCATGGGTACAATTGAGTTGTTGCACCTTAAGAAGCAAATCGGCTTCTTGGGCAGGCGAAAGCCCAAGAGGCGAGCATTCCAGGTTTTGGAGAGACAAGATGTCGGCCTCCAGCGAATGCTTGGAGGCGTGGAGATGCTGTAACTTCTGCCGGCTCCAGAAAAACAGGGCCCGAAGCGTACGGCGACTCTTGCGTTGGAGAATGTCAGCCTCACCGCCCGAAGCAGGCCTAGTCCATTGGTCAAGGACAATCTTGCCAGCCGAAGGATAGGAGAGCCAGAGGTCCTCAAATTTGGGCCAGGTGGGGCGGGACACACGCTGAGGAGGGTGGACAGAACCGAGTAGGGGGTAGTGGTCAGAGGCCAGCCTGGGGAGGTGGCGCACCTCAAAGGCCTGATAAGCGTCCAAGAAGGGGGAATTAACCAGGCACCGGTCCAAGCGGGCCCAAATTTTGCTAGAAGAGTCCTTGTTATTGGACCAGGTGAAGCGAGGGCCCTTGAAGCCAGGATCAATAAGGTCGTTAAGTCGCATGAAGTCTTCCATCTCCGAGGCAGCAGAGGCGTAGCGAAAAGGGCGGCCACCTTTCTTGTCAGCCTGTGACAGAATACAATTGAAGTCGCCAGCGACGATGAGAGGAGCTGGGCCAGAATGAAACCGAGTAATGTCCTCCCAGAGGGGGCGACGAGCATGACTGTCTTTATCAGCATAGACGAAGGCCATGGTTAAATGGGAAGGCCGCCCAGTTGAACGTTCCCAATAACACACTGCTTCGACGAGAGCAGGAGGGTGAAGGCGGCACAGTCCCGACGCCAAAGAACGAGGATACCACCGGATTTTCCCAGCGAAGGCTGGAGGTGAAAGTCCCAGGCACATCCAGCCAGTTTGTCCACCTCCTTCCGAGAAAGAGACTCCACTTTCGTTTCCATGAGGCCAATGCACCCGAGATCAAAGTCCCCTATAAGCTGGCGCAGGTAGTTGGCCGCGGTTTTCTTACGGACCCCCCTGTAGTTCCAACTAAGGAAGGCAGACATTAAACAGCCATAGGGGACGCGTCCCCGCCGTCGGATGATTGAGAAAAGGAAGCAGCGAGAAGCGAAGAGGGCGGCACGTCTAATTTCCCAGATTTCCGACGCCGATGAGAGGGCTTGGTAGGGTCGCGTTTAGTGGCTTTAGCGAGAGGGGGGGAGAGCCCTTAGCCTTGCGCTTTTTATCGGGAGGCGGGGGACCCGAAGGGAGAGAGAGGGAGGGAACGAGGCTAAGAGAGGGGTGAGGAACAAGGGAAGGGGGGCCCAAATGGAAAGGAAGAGAAGGGAGGAGGGAAGGAGCGTTAACGAGCGACGAGGAGGCAGGAGTGGGGAGAAGAGGAGGAGCGGAAGAAGGGAGCGTCGGGGGGGCCGGGGGCGCGGCCGGGCAATCGGGAGCCAGCGAGACAGAGGAGGGAGGAGGCCGAGGGGAGGGGGGATGGGGGGAAGAAGGGAGAGGGGGCCCTGCCAGCATGCCCAGGCCTTGGCCCTGGCTGGCAGCAAGCCCAGGCCCTGGCTGGCAGCGTGCCCAGGCCCTGGCAGCCAGCGTGCCCAGGCCCTGGCAGCCAGCGTGCCCAGGCCCTTGCAGCCAGCGTGCCCAGGCCTTGGCCCTGGCTGCTAGCGTGCCCAGAACCTGGCCCTGGCTGGCAGCATGCCCAGGCCCTCGCTGGCAGCAAGCCCGGGCACTGGCTGCCAGCGTGCCCAGGCCCTAGCTGCCAGCGTGCCCAGGCCCTGGCTGCCAGCATGCCCAGGCCTTGGCCCTGGCTGGCAGCAAGCCCAGGCCCTGGCTGGCAGCAAGCCCAGGCCCTGGCAGCCAGCGTGCCCAGGCCCTGGCAGCCAGCGTGCCCAGGCCCTTGCAGCCAGCGTGCCCAGGCCTTGGCCCTGGCTGGCAGCAAGCGCAGGCCCTGGCTGCCAGCATGCCCAATCCTTGAGCGTGCAAACATCCTCTTGTAAATGTACTCATAAGTACTCACTTAAAAGATTTTCTGGTATCAAGATGGCATGTTTCGGACTTGTACGAGCATGTACAAGTAAATATTGCGGCTACTATGGCAAAAAATATTGTAAGCTTTTTGGCCATTTTTGAACTACCGGAGCATTCTGCATGTAACTTGCCAAGCCTTCGTAATAGGGAGAAGGCAAAACATGATGCAGAGTCATCTTTTAATCAGCGAACCTGTAGAACATAGCTATTTAGCTATAAATCTTAACAAGAGAATATAAAGGCTTGTCGTTTGGATGTGAAATCCTATTTTACATCAACACCACGTGGGAGATAAAACAGTCGCCTTTTTAGATTGGTTGTGCCTAGTCCTCAGAACAAAATGTTGCTTCATATTTGATGACTCATGCATCTTGACACACATAATCGTGAATAAATGAAGCGACTTGGTGCTTGTGCCGTCGGTTGTTGGTTACTCAAGAATAACTGGATGTGCCTTGGCCCTGCTTGGCAGCGTGCCCAGGAATTAGCTACCAGCGTGCCTTGGCCCTGCCTGCTAACGTGCCCAGGCCGTTGCTGCGAAAGTGCCCATGAGCTTGCAAAAGTGCTATTAAACCCTCAATTTTAGATATTTGGGCATCAAGGTGGTATGCCGGGCACTCATTTGTACATGTACAAGTGGAAAATGTGCATTTTGTGGCAAAAAAAATTTTAAGCTTTTTGGCCATTTTTGAACTACCGGAGCATTCTAGGAGTACTGTACACAGTCTTCCTGTTAGAGAGAAGTCCAAACATGATGCAGGCCCTGGCTGGCAGCAAGCCCAGGCCCTGGCAGCCAGCGTGCCCAGGCCCTGGCAGCCAGCGTGCCCAGGCCATGGCAGCCAGCATGCCCAGGCCTTGGCTGCGAATGTCCCTGGCCCTAGCTGCAAGCGTACCCTGGCCCTGTCTGCCAGCTTGCCCTGGCCCTGCCTGCTGCATGCCCTGGCCCTGGACCTGGCTGTTACTGTGCACAGCCCCTGGCCTTGGCTGCCAGCATGCCCAGGCCCTTGCTGCCAGCTTACCCAGGCCATGGCCCTGGCAGCCAGCGTGCCCAGGCCCTGGCAGCCAGCGTGCCCAGGCCCTTGCAGCCAGCATGCCCAGGCCTTGAGCGTGCCAACATCCTCTTGCAAATGTACTCTTAAGTACTCACTTAAAAGATTTTCTGGTATCAAGATGGCATGTTTCGGACTTGTACGAGCATGTACAAGTAAATATTGTGGCTACTATGGCAAAAAATATTGTAAGCTTTTTAGCCATTCTTGAACTGCCGGAGCATTCTGCATGTAACCTGCCAAGCCTTCGTAATAGGGAGAAGGCAAAACATGATGCATAGTCATCTTTTAATCAGCGAACCTGCAGAACATAGCTATTTAGCTATAAATCTTAACAAGAGAATATAAAGGCTTGTCGTTTGGATGTGAAATCCTATTTTACATCAACACCACGTGGGAGATAAAACAGTCGCCTTTTTAGATTGGTTGTGCCTAGTCCTCAGAACAAAATGTTGCTTCATATTTGATGACTCATGCATCTTGACACAC
>CM034304.1:16121268-16146268 GCA_019925795.1 Dendrobium chrysotoxum | reverse complement strand
TCAGGCATGTCCCAAAGGAAGCTGCGGGCAATCTGTTCGATGGACTGAATAAGCCCCTTAGGGATATCGGAATGGGTGATATAGTAGGTGGTAATAGGGAGAAGCGCCGCGTTGATAAGAGTGGTACGGCCAGCCAAGGAAAGGTGTCGGTTGCCCCATGCAAGGGTTTTGGCTTTGGCTTTTTGAAGCACCTTGGCATAGTCAGCCGCACGGGCCTTCCCCATCTTCAATTGAATACCGAGGTATTCCAGTTCGTGAACACGGTGGAAGCCAAAGAGGCGCGATAGCCGGGTAGACTTCCAGGCCGGGGTGCTCTTACCGAAGAGGATAACGGATTTGGCCTGATTAATCAGTTGCCCCGTCCAGCTGCAGTAGCGGCGGAGTAACGAAAGAATGATCTTAGCGTTGGCCACAGAGGCACCAGCGAAGACCAAAATGTCATCCGCATAAAGCAGATGAGACAGGAGGCGCCCGCCCCGGGTGAGAGAGATACCGATAGAAGGGGCATGTTGGTGAAAGGCGAGGGAGAGGAGTTCCGAGCAGAGGATGAAGAGGTAGGGAGAGAGGGGACACCCTTGCCGGAAGCCACACGTGGCGTCAATCCAGGGTGATCGCTGACCGTTCACAAGGAGGGAGAACCGGGGGTGCTCTATGCAGCGAAGAATCCAGGCAGAAAACCGGGCGGGGAAACCCATCAGGCGGAGGGCAGAGTCGAGCGTATGCCAACTCATCTTATCATAAGCCTGCTCCATATCAACCTTAAGGGCCATAAGGCCCTCAACCGACGTGGAGGTTTTGAATTTATTGATCATTTCCAGGCCCAGCAGGTAGTGGCCAGAAATGGAGCGGCCGGGGACAAAAGCAGCCTGTTCCGGAGAAATGATCGCAGGAAGGATCCCTTTGAACCGATTAACAAGCACTTTGGCAACAACCTTATAGATGGTTTGGCATAGGCTGATAGGTCGGAGCTTGGAGGGGGAGGTAGGGTGATCCACTTTGGGGAGGAGGACCACAAGGGTATCCTTCCAATCCTGATGCATATGACCCGTGAGGAAGAACTCCGAGCAAGCAGCCGTGACTTGGGGGCCGACAATAGTCCAAAAAGCCTTATAGAAGGATGCGGTAATGCCATCGAGGCCAGGAGAACGGTTACGCCCCAGAGAGAAGACCGCCTGGCGAATTTCCTCAGGGGTGATATCCGCCGTTAGAGGAGTCGCCACAGCCAGTACCGCAGATCGGATGGAATCCAGGCCGGGCCAGCCGTCAGTAATGATGGGGACATCCTGCCATTTAAGAGAGAAGAAACGAAAAATAATATCCATAATAGCATCATGGTTATCAGTGAGAGTACCATCGTCGGATTGCATGGAGTGGATCTTGTTGCCGCGCCGCCGGGCCGAGGCAACAGAGTGGAAATAATGAGTGTTGGCATCACCTTCATCAATCCAGCGCACCTTGGCACGTTGTCGCCACCAAGTCATGAGGCGACCATGGGTACAATTGAGTTGTTGCACCTTAAGAAGCAAATCGGCTTCTTGGGCAGGCGAAAGCCCAAGAGGCGAGCATTCCAGGTTTTGGAGAGACAAGATGTCGGCCTCCAGCGAATGCTTGGAGGCGTGGAGATGCTGTAACTTCTGCCGGCTCCAGAAAAACAGGGCCCGAAGCGTACGGCGACTCTTGCGTTGGAGAATGTCAGCCTCACCGCCCGAAGCAGGCCTAGTCCATTGGTCAAGGACAATCTTGCCAGCCGAAGGATAGGAGAGCCAGAGGTCCTCAAATTTGGGCCAGGTGGGGCGGGACACACGCTGAGGAGGGTGGACAGAACCGAGTAGGGGGCAGTGGTCAGAGGCCAGCCTGGGGAGGTGGCGCACCTCAAAGGCCTGATAAGCGTCCAAGAAGGGGGAATTAACCAGGCACCGGTCCAAGCGGGCCCAAATTTTGCTAGAAGAGTCCTTGTTATTGGACCAGGTGAAGCGAGGGCCCTTGAAGCCAGGATCAATAAGGTCGTTAAGTCGCATGAACTCTTCCATCTCCGAGGCAGCAGAGGCGTAGCGAAAAGGGCGGCCACCTTTCTTGTCAGCCTGTGACAGAATACAATTGAAGTCGCCAGCGACGATGAGAGGAGCCGGGCCATAATGAAACCGAGTAATGTCCTCCCAGAGGGGGCGACGAGCATGACTGTCTTTATCAGCATAGACGAAGGCCATGGTTAAGGGGGGAAGGCCGCCCAGTTGAACGTTCCCAATAACACACTGCTTCGACGAGAGCAGGAGGGTGAAGGCGGCACAGTCCCGACGCCAAAGAACGAGGATACCACCGGATTTGCCCAGCGAAGGCTGGAGGTGAAAGTCCCAGGCACATCCAGCCAGTTTGTCCACCTCCTTCCGAGAAAGAGACTCCACTTTCGTTTCCATGAGGCCAATGCACCCGAGATCAAAGTCCCCTATAAGCTGGCGCAGGTAGTTGGCCGTGGTTTTCTTACGGACCCCCCTGCAGTTCCAACTAAGGAAGGCAGACATTAAACAGCCATAGGGGACGCGTCCCCGCCGTCGGATGATTGAGAAAAGGAAGCAGCGAGAAGCGAAGAGGGCGGCACGTCTAATTTCCCAGATTTCCGACGCCGATGAGAGGGCTTGGTAGGGTCGCCTTTAGTGGCTTTAGCGAGAGGGGGGGAGAGCCCTTAGCCTTGCGCTTTTTATCGGGAGGCGGGGGACCCGAAGGGAGAGAGAGGGAGGGAACGAGGCTAAGAGAGGGGTGAGGAACAAGGGAAGGGGGGCCCAAATGGAAAGGAAGAGAAGGGAGGAGGGAAGGAGCGTTAACGAGCGACGAGGAGGCAGGAGTGGGGAGAAGAGGAGGAGCGGAAGAAGGGAGCGTCGGGGGGGCCGGGGGCGCGGCCGGGCAATCGGGAGCCAGCGAGACAGAGGAGGGAGGAGGCCGAGGGGAGGGGGGACGGGGGGAAGAAGGGAGGGGGGAGGAGGAGGGCTGGGCGGGGGGGGGGGGAGGTTGAGCGCGTCGGCGAGAGCGGCGCCGGCTAACCACAGTCCACTGGTCAGGGGGGGCCGGTGGCAAACCAGAGGAGGCCAGGGGAGCAGGAGGGCCAGAACCAGGCGAGGGAGGAGCAGAGGGACCCGAACAGGAAGAAGCAGCCGCCGGAGCCGGCGGAGAGGGGGAGCTGGAGGGGGGGGAAGGAGCCGCCGGGCAAGCAGAGTCACGATGGCCGATACAGCCACAGGACTGACAAATGAGGGGGATTCCTTCATAGTGAACGGGCTGGTAAAAACGGCCATGCAAACCATTAGCCCAAATACCAGGAGGGAGACGGCGGGAGAGGTCCAGACGGATGCAGACCCGAGCAAAAGCACAACGACTGAGATCACGAGTCTGTTCATCCATAAAGATGGGTTCCCCAACCACAGAGGCCAAGCGAGCGAGATTAATATCATCCCAGTATTCCAAAGGGAGATGGGGGAACCGGATCCAAACTGGCGAGGAGAAGCCTCGGAGAGAGGAGGGCGACATAGCCGGAGCCCAACGATCCAGACCAATGATTTGGCAAGCCACATACCAAGGCCCCCCCAACAGGATAAGGTTGCGGGCTTCAGCTGACGTGAACCAACAGAGGAAACAGTCCTGGCCAAGTGGCACCACCTGAGATAAACCGGAGGCAGCCCACCGGCGAAGCAAGTCAGACCGCACCACATGAAATGGAAGCTTGCGGCCAAGGAGGCTACCAACAAGGGCCAAATCGAACCGCCTCACATTGGCCTGAGCGGCCTTAAGATCCAGCGACACCAGACCCCCAGGGTGCATAAAGTCCGCTGGGGCTTCAGACAGAGTAAATCGGACCGGAGCCGGCTTGGACCACGCCGTGCGAGGCGGATCCCGGGGAGCAGCAGGGGGGGCCGCCCGAAGCAGAGTGGTGAGAGGCCGACGCAGCAGACGGAGGCGGGGCGGAGGAAGAGCCTGGGGGAGGCGACGGCGGAGGGGGGGAGGGCTGGTCAGAGGCGGTGACGGCGCAGAGCCGAGGGAAGGAACAAAATCCTTCAGCGAGGCGGCGCCGCCAAAATGAAAGGGAGGCGGCGGGGGAGGAAGAAACGCACAGGGAACGGGCTGGGTACCGGTCAGAGCGTCCGGACAGTCGGAGGGGTCTAAGATCATGGCATCAGGGGCGGGAAGGGCAAGGAGAGTGCTCTCAGGGGGAACACTAGGCAGGGTCCCCGCCGGGGCCGAACCACGGCTGAGATCCTCCTCCATTTCCACCGCATCAGCCCAACTACCAGAAGTGGAGCCCGGGGAGGAAGAGGAGCGTCCCCTCGCGGAGAAGCCGTCGCCGGCCTCCCCGGGAGACAAAGAAGGGGCACGATCACGAGAGCGCAGCGAAAGGCGGCGGGGAGGCGACATGGAGACACCGCCCACCATCCGGAGAGGACCCGCACAAACAAAACAGGAGGGATCCCAGAGCTTCTCACACTAGCCAAAACAAAGAGAGAGAAAGAAAAGGCAAGTAATGAAAAGCTCCCCCAAAGTTTTTGGGTTCCTTGAAATATAGATGCATTACGCAAAAGTAGGGAGTACAAAAAGAAGGGTCAACATAGAATCCAAGCTCCCCCCAAAACAGAGGGGGGGAGGGGAAACAAGAGGATCAAAAGAACAAAACAAAGGTACAATAAATAAAACTCCAACACGGAGCCAAACGTAGAGCGGCCGAGAGCAGGGGGGCAAGCAGTAAGAACCCACAGAAGAGGCTGGGAGGGAGGGGAGCCGAACAGAGGGGGGGGAGACTGAAGGGGGACATAAATCTGCCACAGGGGCAGAGCAGACTCCCAGTGCCCTGTAGGGTTCCGCCCTCGCAACCAACCACTGCAGACCCACCGCAGGAGAGGCGACCATCAGTCAGGCAAGGGGATAACGTCCCTGCCGGAGAGAGCAGCGTCCTCCTTACGACGCTTGCGCGGAAAGGCAGTAATAGGGCCAAGTTGGAGCAACTCTTTCTGTGGAATCGGGGCTCGAGAACGCGGACGTCGAGGCGAGGGCCGATCGGCAGAACCGGAGGGGGAAGCTTGGGGAGAAGCAGATCTAGGCAGCTGGGCAGAAGCTGGAAGAGGAGGAGAGTCCCGCCCCAGGCCTTTGCGAGGGCGGGACGAACGCCGAACAACGTTCCAGCGGCCCAGCACCCCAGGAGTTTCCAACGGTGGGGAAGGCCGAGAAGGAGTGGGGCGAGCAGACACGGCAGAAGGGCCGGCCGCAGGAGCAGACGGAGCTGGACGAGGAGCGGTAGCCGAAGGCGCCAGTGGAGAGACAGCGGGGGCCGAGATGCCCGCCTCCCCAACAGGGACGGCACGAGGAGGGGAGGTCGAGGGATCCGCACAGGGAGCAGGGGAGTGAAGCCAATCAGCCGGACACTGGTCCGCAGTGTGCCCAACCAGCGCACAATTAAAACAAAAATTGGAAAGGCCCTCATATTCGACTTTTTGGAAAAACCGGCCGGACACACCCATGATCCAAATACCGGGGAGGAGGGGCTTGGACAGGTCGAGCCGGACACACAGCCGAGCATAGGAGGAACGGCCCCAAACTGAGGTGTGCTCGTCCAGCCAGAGGGGTTCGCCAAGGAAGTTGGCCATCCGTGTAAGGTTCGTCAAATCCCAGTAGAGGAGGGGAAGCTGGGGCAGTCGCACCCATACAGCGGAATGCATACCCACTAACGTATTGGGGGTATAAGCAGGAGTCCAGTGATCAAGGCCGAGAAGGCTACCAGCGACCAACCAGGGGCCGCCTTGCAGGACGGCATCACGAGCGTCCTTGGAGTCGAAAATGCAAATAAAGGATGAAGGGCCAGTAGTGATCAACTGGAAGGCCCCAAAATGGGACCAGAGGCGGCGAAGGTCCGACTGTAGGAGGCCGAAAGGGAGACGGCGGCCGACCAGATGAGCGACCAGAGCTCTTTCAAGTCGGGCGGAATTGCGTTCGATAGCGTCCGGAGCCGGGAGGAGGGAAATGCCATCGGTAGCCGTGAAGCCGGCAGTGTCTAATGCCGTGAGACGTGTAAACGGAGACCGAGCGCCAGCGGGCGGCCTGGGGAGAGGGCCAGAAGAGACAGGGGGCACAGCCGGGAAGGCTGGGACAGAAGAGGTGGGAGACTCGAGAGGGGCTTTGCCTGGCCGGCGAGACGGGGATGGGGGGCCAGAATGGGCAAGGGGGACCCTTGCCGGGGGGGACGGAGGCCGTGACGGAGGGGGAGATTCGGGCTGGGGGGAAGTCCTCAAAGAGGCGGCCGGCAACGCCGGAGGGGCCAGGGCAGGGGCCAGAGGCGGTTCGCCGCCCATGTCGAAACTGGAGTGATCAGAAGATGGGGAGTCAAGCTCCACCGGGGCCTGAGAGGCGGCAGAGCCGCCCGAGTGCGAAGAGGATGACCGCTGCGAGGAAGAGGATCCCGAGGAGGGGACAGCAACGTCCATAAGAGCAGCGCCGGAAAGCGGAGAGGAAGGAGAGGAAGTCGACGAGGGGGAAGACGGAAGAAAAAGCATGGGGGCCGTAGTGCACACCTTAGTTTAGGTAGACGTAAGAACAGCTAGTGGCCGGAGCGGTCAAAACAGAGCCAGGTGTCGCAGCAACCGGCGGGGAGACACCACCCGGGCCAGGCATCCCGGCGCGAGAGCCGGCCGAAAACCAAGACCGGCGCGTAAGAGGAGGTGGCCAGCGGCCACCCCCTCGCTTCATCCCAGAGCTTCTCACACTAGCCAAAACAAAGAGAGAGAAAGAAAAGGCAAGTAATGAAAAGCCCCCCAAAGTTTTTGGGTTCCTTGAAAGATAAGTGCATTAAGCACTTATCTTTCCGGCCCCCCATCCCCGTCTCGCCGGCCAGGCAAAGCCCCTCTCGAGTCTCCCACCTCTTCTGTCCCAGCCTTCCAGGCTGTGCCCCCTGTCTCTTCTGGCCCTCTCCCCAGGCCGCCCGATGGCGCTCGGTCTCCGTTTACACGTCTCACGGCGTTAGACACTGCCGGCTTCACGGCTACCGATGGCATTTCCCTCCTCCTGGCTCCGGACGCTATCGAACGCAATTCCGCCCGACTTGAAAGAGCTCTGGTCGCTCATCTGGTCGGTCGCCGTCTCCCTTTCGGCCTCCTACAGTCGGACCTTCGCCGCCTCTGGTCCCATTTTGGGGACTTCCAGTTGATCACTACTGGCCCTTCATCCTTTATTTGCATTTTCGACTCCAAGGACGCTCGTGATGCCGTCCTGCAAGGCGGCCTCTGGTTGGTCGCTAGTAGCCTTCTCGGCCTTGATCACTGGACTCCTGCTTATACCCCCAATACGTTAGTGGGTATGCATTCCGCTGTATGGGTGCGACTGCCCCAGCTTCCCCTCCTCTACTGGGATTTGACGAACCTTACACGGATGGCCAACTTCCTTGGCGAACCCCTCTGGCTGGACGAGCACACCTCAGTTTGGGGCCGTTCCTCCTATGCTCGGCTGTGTGTCCGGCTCGACCTGTCCAAGCCCCTCCTCCCCGGTATTTGGATCATGGGTGTGTCCGGCCGGTTTTTCCAAAAAGTCGAATATGAGGGCCTTTCCAATTTTTGTTTTAATTGTGCGCTGGTTGGGCACACTGCGGACCAGTGTCCGGCTGATTGGCTTCACTCCCCTGCTCCCTGTGCGGATCCCTCGACCTCCCCTCCTCGTGCCGTCCCTGTTGGGGAGGCGGGCATCTCGGCCCCCCCTGTCTCTCCACTGGCACCTTCGGCTACCACTCCTCGTCCGGCTCCGTCTGCTCCTGCGGCCGGCCCTTCTGCCGTGTCTGCTCGCCCCACTCCTTCTCGGCCTTCCCCACTGTTGGAAACTCCTGGGGTGCTGGGCCGCTGGAACGTTGTTCGGCGTTCGTCCCGCCCTCGCAAAGGCCTGGGGCGGGACTCTCCTCCTCTTCCAGCTTCTGCCCAGCTGCCTAGATCTGCTTCTCCCCAAGCTTCCCCCTCCGGTTCTGCCGATCGGCCCTCGCCTCGACGTCCGCGTTCTCGAGCCCCGATTCCACAGAAAGAGTTGCTCCAACTTGGCCCTATTACTGCCTTTCCGCGCAAGCGTCGTAAGGAGGACGCTGCTCTCTCCGGCGGGGATGTTATCCCCTTGCCTGACTGATGGTCGCCTCTCCTGCGGTGGGTCTGCAGTGGTTGGTTGCGAGGGCGGAACCCTACAGGGCACTGGGAGTCTGCTCTGCCCCTGTGGCAGATTTATGTCCCCCTTCAGTCTCCCCCCCCCCTCTGTTCGGCTCCCCTCCCTCCCAGCCTCTTCTGTGGGTTCTTACTGCTTGCCCCCTCTGCTCTCGGCCGCTCTACGTTTGGCTCCGTGTTGGAGTTTTATTTACTGTACCTTTGTTTTGTTCTTTTGATCCTCTTGTTTCCCCTCCCCCCCTCTGTTTTGGGGGGAGCTTGGATTCTATGTTGACTCTTCTTTTTGTACTCCCTACTTTTGCGTAATGCATCTATATTTCAAGAAACCCAAAAACTTTCGAGCTTTTCATTACTTGCCTTTTCTTTCTCTCTCTTTGTTTTGGCTAGTGTGAGAAGCTCTGGGATCCCTCCTGTTTTGTTTGAGCGGGTCCTCTCCGGATGGTGGGCGGTGTCTCCATGTCGCCTCCCCGCCGCCTTTCGCTGCGCTCTCGTGATCGTGCCCCTTCTTTGACTCCCGGGGAGGCCGGCGACGGCTTCTCCGCGAGGGGACGCTCCTCTTCCTCCCCGGGCTCCACTTCTGGTAGTTGGGCTGATGCGGTGGAAATGGAGGAGGATCTCAGCCGTGGTTCGGCCCCGGCGGGGACCCTGCCCAGTGTTCCCCCTGAGAGCACTCTCCTTGCCCTTCCCGCCCCTGATGCCATGATCTTAGACCCCTCCGACTGTCCGGACGCTCTGACCGGTACCCAGCCCGTTCCCTGTGCGTTTCTTCCTCCCCCGCCGTCTCCCTTTCAGTTTGGCGGCGCCGCCTTGCTGAAGGACTTTGTTCCTTCCCTCGGCTCTGCGCCGTCACCACCTCTGACCAGCCCTCCCCCCCCCTCCGCCGTCGCCTCCCCCGGGCTCTCCCTCCGCCCCGCCTCCGTCCGCTGCGTCGGCCTCTCACCACTCTGCTTCGGGCGGCCCCCCCTGCTGCTCCCCGGGATCCGCCTCGCACGGCGTGGTCCAAGCCGGCTCCGGTCCGGTTTACTCTGTCTGAAGCCCCAGCGGACTTTATGCACCCTGGGGGTCTGGTGTCGCTGGATCTTAAGGCCGCTCAGGCCAATGTGCGGCGGTTCGATTTGGCCCTTATTGGTAGCCTCCTTGGCCGCAAGCTTCCATTTCATGTGGTGCGGTCTGACTTGCTTCGCCGGTGGGCTGACTCCGGTTTATCTCAGGTGGTGCCACTTGGCCAGGACTGTTTCCTCTGTTGGTTCACGTCAGCTGAAGCCCGCAACCTTATCCTGTTGGGGGGGCCTTGGTATGTGGCTGGCCAAATCATTGGTCTGCATCGTTGGGCTCCGGTCATGTCAGCCTCCTCTCTCCGAGGCTTCTCCTCGCCAGTTTGGATCCGGTTCCCTCATCTCCCTTTGGAATACTGGGATGATATTAATCTCGCTCGCTTGGCCTCTGTGGTTGGGGAACCCATCTTTATGGATGAACAGACCCGTGATCTCAGTCGTTGTGCTTTTGCTCGGGTCTGCATCCGTCTGGACCTCTCCCGCCGTCTCCCTCCTGGTATTTGGGCTAATGGTTTGCATGGCCGTTTTTACCAGCCCGTTCACTATGAAGGAATCCCCCTCATTTGTCAGTCCTGTGGCTGTATCGGCCATCGTGACTCTGCTTGCCCAGCGGCCCCTTCCCCCCCCCTCCAGCTCCCCCTCTCCGCCGGCTCCGGCGGCTGCTCCTTCCTGTTCGGGTCCCTCTGCTCCTCCCTCGCCTGGTTCTGGCCCTCCTGCTCCCCTGGTCTCCTCTGGTTTCCCACCGGCCCCCCCTGACCAGTGGACTGTGGTTAGCCGGCGCCGCTCTCGCCGATGCGCTCAACCTCCCCCCCCCCCCCCCCCCCCGCCCAGCCCTCCTCCTCCCCCCTCCCTTCTTCCCCCCGTCCCCCCTCCCCTCGGCCTCCTCCCTCCTCTGTCTCGCTGGCTCCTGATTGCCCGGCCGCGCCCCCTGCCCCCCTGACGCTCCCTTCTTCCGCTCCTCCTCTTCTCCCCACTCCTGCCTCCTCGTCGCTCGTTACCGCTCCTTCCCTCCTCCCTTCTCTTCCTTTCCATTTGGGCCCCCCTTCCCTTGTTCCTCACCCCTCTCTTAGCCTCGTTCCCTCCCTCTCTCTCCCTTCGGGTCCCCCGCCTCCCGATAAAAAGCGCAAGGCTAAGGGCTCTCCCCCCCCTCTCGCTAAAGCCACTAAAGGCGACCCTACCAAGCCCTCTCATCGGCGTCGGAAATCTGGGAAATTAGACGTGCCGCCCTCTTCGCTTCTCGCTGCTTCCTTTTCTCAATCATCCGACGGCGGGGACGCGTCCCCTATGGCTGTTTAATGTCTGCCTTCCTTAGTTGGAACTGCAGGGGGGTCCGTAAGAAAACCGCGGCCAACTACCTGCGCCAGCTTATAGGGGACTTTGATCTCGGGTGCATTGGCCTCATGGAAACGAAAGTGGAGTCTCTTTCTCGGAAGGAGGTGGACAAACTGGCTGGATGTGCCTGGGACTTTCACCTCCAGCCTTCGCTGGGCAAATCCGGTGGTATCCTCGTTCTTTGGCGTCGGGACTGTGCCGCCTTCACCCTCCTGCTCTCGTCGAAGCAGTGTGTTATTGGGAACGTTCAACTGGGCGGCCTTCCCCCCTTAACCATGGCCTTCGTCTATGCTGATAAAGACAGTCATGCTCGTCGCCCCCTCTGGGAGGACATTACTCGGTTTCATTCTGGCCCGGCTCCTCTCATCGTCGCTGGTGACTTCAATTGTATTCTGTCACAGGCTGACAAGAAAGGTGGCCGCCCCTTTCGCTACGCCTCTGCTGCCTCGGAGATGGAAGACTTCATGCGACTTAACGACCTTATTGATCCTGGCTTCAAGGGCCCTCGCTTCACTTGGTCCAATAACAAGGACTCTTCTAGCAAAATTTGGGCCCGCTTGGACCGGTGCCTAGTTAATTCCCCCTTCTTGGACGCTTATCAGGCCTTTGAGGTGCGCCACCTCCCCAGGCTGGCCTCTGACCACTGCCCCCTTCTCGGTTCTGTCCACCCTCCTCAGCGTGTGTCCCGCCCCACCTGGCCCAAATTTGAGGACATGTGGCTCTCTTATCCTTCGGCTGGCAAGATTGTCCTTGACCAATGGACTAGGCCTGCTTCGGGCGGTGCGGCTGACATTCTCCAACGCAAGAGTCGCCGTACGCTCGGGCCCTTTTTTTCTGGAGCCGGCAGAAGTTGCAGCATCTCCACGCCTCCAAGCATTCGCTGGAGGCCGACATCTTGTCTCTCCAAAACCTGGAATGCTCGCCTCTTGGGCTTTCGCCTGCCCAAGAAGCCGATTTGCTTCTTAAGGTGCAACAACTCAATTGTACCCATGGTCGCCTCATGACTTGGTGGCGACAACGTGCCAAGGTGCGCTGGATTGATGAAGGTGATGCCAACACTCATTATTTCCACTCTGTTGCCTCGGCGCGGCGGCGTGGCAACAAGATCCACTCCATGCAATCCGACGATGGTACTCTCACTGATAACCATGATGCTATTATGGATATTATTTTTCGTTTCTTCTCTCTTAAATGGCAGGATGTCCCCATCATTACTGACGGCTGGCCCGGCCTGGATTCCATCCGATCTGCGGTGCTGGCTGTGGCGAATCCTCTCACGGCGGATATCACCCCTGAGGAAATCCGCCAGGCGGTCTTCTCTCTGGGGCGTAACCGTTCTCCTGGCCTCGATGGCATTACCGCATCCTTCTATAAGGCTTTTTGGACTATTGTCGGCCCCCAAGTCACGGCTGCTTGCTCGGAGTTCTTCCTCACGGGTCATATGCATCAGGATTGGAAGGATACCCTTGTGGTCCTCCTCCCCAAAGTGGATCACCCTACCTCCCCCTCCAAGCTCCGACCTATCAGCCTATGCCAAACCATCTATAAGGTTGTTGCCAAAGTGCTTGTTAATCGGTTCAAAGGGATCCTTCCTACGATCATTTCTCCGGAACAGGCTGCTTTTGTCCCCGGCCGCTCCATTTCTGGCCACTGCCTGCTGGGCCTGGAAATGATCAATAAATTCAAAACCTCCACGTCAGTTGAGGGCCTTATGGCCCTTAAGGTCGATATGGAGCAGGCTTATGATAAGATGAGTTGGCGTACGCTCGACTCTGCCCTCCGCCTGATGGGATTCCCCGCCCGATTTTCTGCCTGGATTCTTCGCTGCATAGAGCACCCCCGGTTCTCCCTCCTTGTGAACGGTCAGCGATCACCCTGGATTGACGCCACGTGTGGCTTCCGGCAAGGGTGTCCCCTCTCTCCCTACCTCTTCATCCTCTGCTCGGAACTCCTCTCCCTCGCCTTTCACCAACATGCCCCTTCTATCGGTATCTCTCTCACCCAGGGCGGGCGCCTCCTGTCTCATCTGCTTTATGCGGATGACATTTTGGTCTTCGCTGGTGCCTCTGTGGCCAACGCTAAGATCATTCTTTTGTTACTCCGCCGCTACTGCAGCTGGACGGGGCAACTGATTAATCAGGCCAAATCCGTTATCCTCTTCGGTAAGAGCACCCCGGCCTGGAAGTCTACCCGGCTGTCGCGCCTCTTTGGCTTCCACCGTGTTCACGAACTGGAATACCTTGGTATTCAATTGAAGATGGGGAAGGCCCGTGCGGCTGACTACGCCAAGGTGCTTCAAAAAGCCAAAGCCAAAACCCTGGCATGGGGCAACCGACACCTTTCCTTGGCTGGCCGTACCACTCTTATCAACGCGGCACTTCTCCCTATTACCACCTACTATATAACCCATTCCGATATCCCCAAGGGGCTTCTTCAGTCCATCGAACAGATTGCCCGCAGCTTCCTTTGGGACAAGCCTGATGGGTCCCGGGGCCTTCATTATTTGGCCTGGTCTGCTCTCTGCATGCCGAAAACTGCTGGCGGCCTGGGCTTCCACGCTGCTTCCAACTGGACAAGCCCTCTTCGGGCCCGCCTTGCTTGGACCTTTGTCCATAACCGGGAGGACTTTGCCAGCTCCTTTCTCCGGGAAAAATATGGCGCCTCTCCTTGGGGCCTCCCCCCTCGTCGTAATGACTCTCCCGCATGGCGCCTTATTTGTGATGGCGCTGTCTCCCTCGCTCGCTGCGTCCGGTGGCAGGTGGGGTCTGGTGCCGCCATCAATGTTCTCGATCACATTTGGATTCTCGACCGGCAGCTCTCTCGATGGCCCACTTTTCTTAGCATGGATATCTCTGCTGATGCTACGGTCGACTTTTTTCTTCGACCCGATCGCACTTGGGATGATCCTACTCTTCTCTCCTTCTTCGGCTCCGAGTTGGCGGCTCGCATTGCTGCGATTCCTCTTTTGCCGGCCCCGCTTGAGGATACGCTGGAGCTTATCCGGACCCCCTTGGGCTCCACCATTACGGCTTTGGCTTATTCCCAGCTTTTTCCATCCCCCCTTCGCGAAGATACTTTGCTTACTTCGCTTCGTTTCCACCCTCGCGAGAAGATGTTCTGGTGGCGGGTTTTCCACAACATTGTCCCCACTAATGACTGGCTTCGGGGCCGCCGGCTCCAAGATGACCCCTCTTGCCCTTGGGGCTGCCGTATGATTGAGACTCTGGATCACATCACTGCTACTTGCCAGGTGCTGTGTCAAATCCTAGCTATTCTTCGGAGTTGGGGCTTCCCCGTTCCTACCTTCTGTTCTCTCAACGACCTTCGTATTGCCCTTTTCACCTCCCACCGTACCCCGGCATGGGCTCCCCTTTATTGCTATGCCGTCTATCAAGCTTGGAGGGGGCGGAATGCTAAAAAGCACGGGCGCTCCTATGGCACTCCCACTACCATGGCTGCAAGTATTATTGAAGCTGCTTTCCGTCGACTTTCTTCTTCCGACCTGGAGCACTGGGGTCCCACTCACCCTGATGGGGTGTTTCTCACTGTTTGTTGGAACCCCCCCCCCCCCTCCGGGTTGGCTTAAGGTCAACGTTGATGGTGCTCTGCTTCCGTCTCATGCCGCTGGCTTGGGGGTGGTGTTTCGGGATGCACATGGCACTCTTCTTCGGGCGGCTGGCTGGGCTCTTGACCATTGGGACAGTTCCCAGGTTGAGCTCCTCGCCCTCCGCCGGGTGGGGACGATGATCCGGGATGACATGTATGATGCGGCGGGCCTTATTGTTGAAGGGGACAACTCTGCCATTATTACCTTTATTCGTGACTTCATGGACAACCGCCGCTGGCGTCTTCAGCCTGAGTTTGGAGATGACTTCAACTGGATTTCACTTTTCCACAAGGTGCTCTTCCAACATGCACCTCGCGCCTCCAATGTCGCAGCCCATTTTTGTGCCCAATGGGCTATTCATTGTAATTTTCTTTGGGACCCGGGGATTTCTCCTGGAGATGCTATTCCCCCGGACTTTTTTGATATCATTAGTGCGGATCGTCCTGATCCTGTTTAGGGCCCTTGGCCCCTCTTTTGTAACCTCAACTTTTGCTTAATGCACTTATCTTTCAAGAAACCCAAAAACTTTCGGCAATAGGAAGCATGGAGACTCTCGTTCTCCAAGTAAGCCCAGCTCGGGCAAATCGAAGGGGAAATCCCAGGTGTCGGCTCGGCCTTCACCTGATGGGGTGGCTTGTGGCCACCAGGACAGCAGACCCACGGTGGGGAACTCGGTGGCGGCTGCACCTAGCTCCAAGGGGGATGGTCCTTCGGGCCGAGACGGCTCCGGCAAACTGGAGAGGGTTACCAACTCCATCCGGGAGGAGACGCAGAGATTGGCCAGCTCTATGGAGGTTGACCTTGCCTCGGCTCCGACTCCTGCGGGAGATTTGGCGAAGCTGCGCCCGGGTGACAGCCAGCCGCACGATGGTGACGGACGCAGTGGTATGGAGGTCTGCCCCAACGTGTTCTCTGGTGATGAGCAGATGTTGTGCAGCCCTGAGAAGGGACGGTCGGGGGTGACGGGACCGACTGCGGGGGAGACGCCTGCTGTAGGTGTGATGGACCCTGGGGCCAGCTGCCCTGATCTGGCTAACTCAGCGCCGTGCATACCAGCTGCTTGTAGTATTGCCGCTGCGGGCAGATACGCCCCGATCTTTGGGGAGGCCAGCAAATTAAAGGCACCGGGTGGGAGTGCTAATGCCTGGAGTAGGCCGGAGCACATCCGCATTGAGCAGTTCGAGGACCGTGCTACGATTTCACGGGATGGGGTCTCGGTGGACGTGGATGTTGACTCTGCCATGCAGAATGCCCAACTTCTGGACGGAGCCTTGGTTGGACGGATCCTTGGCAAGAAGCTGCCTCACTTTGTTTTAAGCTCCGAAATCACACGACTTTGGGCCCGTTTCGGAGAGTTCCAGCTCTCCACCTTCGGCCAAGATTGCTTTGCTTGTGTCTTTAAGGACACGGGAGCTCGGGATGCGGTGCTTTGTGGTGGCCCTTGGTTCATTGGTGGGAACATTATTGGTCTCGATCGATGGACGCCCCAATTCACCCAAGATTCCATGAATGGCTTGACCTCTCCCATCTGGATTCGGCTTCCTCAATTGCCCCTCCTTTACTGGGATTGTAAGAACATCACCCGTATAGCCTCCATGGTGGGCGCTCCGCTTTGGATAGATGGGCAAACGGGAGCTTGGGGTCGACGTGAATACGCCCGCATCTGTGTTCGGCTCGACCTGGCCCAGAAAATCCAAACTGGGGTTTGGATCAATGGTCTACATGGTAGATTTTTCCAGAAAATTGAATATGAGGGACTTGCGATGTCCTGCTTTAACTGTGGAAAAATTGGACACCGGCAGGACCGCTGCCCCGAGCGTGTGCTGCAACCTGTTGCTGGCAGGACGGATGCCAAGAACCACGTGGGGGTTGGCGGGGGCAAGCCGGATGGGGTTAGGAGCTTGGACAGCAGGTCCAAAGTCCCTGCTGAGGTGGTGGTCGGGGGGGCCGCGACCACGGGGCCTGATATTGCCTCGTCCTCACGTACGCGGGCTGGCTCGGACATGGGAACCCTTCCCGCTGCGAAGCCTGCAAGCTTGGGTGACTCGGACCAGTCGCCCGCCTCTGGAAGCAGTGTTGTCCAGACTCGTGCGGATCAACGGGGTCAGAGTTCTGCGGAGGCTGTGGATGACGAGGGATTGTTCGGGCCCTGGAACTTGGTCCCGCCCCGGAAAAATAGGAAGAACAAAAAACAGGGCCAGGCCCCGGGGGAAGACCCTACTGTCAAACAAGACTACACCCCGGTTGCGTTTAAGTTACCGGATGTCGTTGAACCCCCTGCCACCCAGGAATTGGGGACGGCAAAGCTTTCCAGGAAGGACAAGAGGCGCGGCCTCTCTCAGCCTCTCTTGTTTAACGCGGGGGTCAAGCCTCATAAGCCACGTCCTCGGGTGTCGCAGGGGCACTTCGAGAAGGAGTTAGCCCAACTGGGGCCAATTGAGCAGCTCTCAAGGAAGCGGCGGAAAGAAGTTGGTGAGACTGGCGGCGGGGACGCCTCCCCTTTTGTTGATCAATGACCTCCATCCTCTTCTGGAATTGCAGGGGGGCCTGTAAGAAGGCTACAGGCAGCTACCTGCGTCACCTCGTTAGTGATAACGAGGCCTTGTTGATCGGCCTCACGGAGACCAAAACTGAGGTGCTTGTTCGGAAGGACGTTGACAAATTGATTGGTCCTGGTTGGGACTTCGTTCACCACCCGGCTAGAGGCAAGGCGGGGGGGCTCTTATTTCTCTGGCGGAGAGACGTTGTCAAGCTGGAGGTCACTCTCTCGACGGCTCAATGCCTGGTTGGCTGGGCTGAACTTCCCGGATTGCCGCGGTTCCTTGTGGTTCTTGTGTATGCTAGCAAGGACCCCCATGTCCGTCGCGAGCTCTGGAGGGATGTTTCCGATTCCCTCCCCCCCGGCACCCCGACCATCGTGGGGGGGGACTTTAATTGCTGTTTGGCGCAAGATGAGAAAAAGGGTGGTAAGAAATTTATCTTCTCTAAAGCTGCCCAGGAAATGTCTGAGTTCCTTACGACTAACGACCTTCACGACCTGGGCTTCGTTGGCCCCAAATTCACTTGGAGCAACAACAAGGATGGCAATAGCAAGATATGGGTCCGTCTGGACCGATTCCTTATGAATTCTGAAGCCCTCGTAATGGCCCCCGATGCCACGGTCACCCACTTGGTCCGTCTGGCCTCGGACCATTGCCCCCTACGGCTGATGCTTGGAGGCCTGAATTCCAACCCGGGGCACCGGTGGATTCGATTTCAGGACGTTTGGACTACGTACCCTGCTTCGTGGAGGATTGTTTGGAAGCAGTGGCCTAAGCCTGATTTTGGGAGTCCTGCGGAGGTGCTCCAACGCAAATGCAACCGTACCCTCCGTGCGCTGTTCTTTTGGAGCAAGAATCGGGTAAAGGAGCTGGGGCATGAGAAGACAAGGCTGGAGGGCAGACTTGCCGAACTCCAATTGCTTGAGGTCACGGATAGGGGGCTGGATGTTAAGCAGCAGGTTGAGCTCCACCGCACTGCTGTGGACCTTAATGCCACGCTGTGCCGTATCACTACCTGGTGGCGGCAGCGTGCCAAGACCCGCTGGATCAATGAGGGGGATGGCAATTCTCATTTCTTTCATGCTGTGGCCTCGGGCAGGCGCCGCTCCAACCGCATCGTGCAGATTGCTTGCCACGACGGTACCACTGTGGAGGACCCGGGGCTCATCCATGACACGTTTTGGCAATTCTTCAACAACAAGTGGAAGGAGCGAAGTATCACCACGGAGGGCTGGCCTAAGTTTGCGGCTGAAGACCGTATCTCTCCCCAACTTGCGGAGGGCCTTGGGACGGCCGTTTCTGATTTCGAAATCCAGCAGGCGATTTTCAGCATGGGGAACAATCGCTCTCCTGGTATTGATGGCATCACTTCCTCCTTCTTAAAATTCTATTGGAGTATTATCCACAACGATGTTTTCAACGGCATCCATGACTTTTTCCTCTCCAACCACATGGCGATTGACTGGAAGGATACCTTTGTTATTCTTATCCCCAAGACTGATAATGCTTCGGCCCCCTCCAAGTTCCGACCCATCAGCCTCTGTCAATGTTTCTATAAGGTTGTTGCCAAGGTCTTGGTGAACAGACTGAAACCTGTGCTTGCGCAGCTTATTGGGGAGGAGCAGGGCGCCTTCGTCCCCGGGCGGTCCATCTCCAATCATGGCCTTCTTGCCCAGGAGGTGATCAGTAAATTCCAGCACTCCACTATGAGGGGGGGGATGATGGCCCTTAAGATCGACATGGAGCAAGCTTATGACAGCATGGATTGGGGCACCCTGCGTTTGGTTATGGTGGCCATGGGTTTTCCTGTGCGGTTTATTGATTGGATTCTCCACTGTATTTCTTACCCTCGGTTTGCCCTCCTCATTAATGGTTGCAGGTCTAGATGGATCCATGCGCAGAGCGGGCTTCGGCAGGGATGCCCCTTATCCCCTTACCTCTTCATCCTGTGCTCAGAGTTGCTTACGAAGGCTGTCAAGCAAACGGACATGCCCTTGGGAATTTGGCTTACCCCGACCTCGGACAGGATCTCTCACCTGCTGTACGCTGACGACATCCTTATTTTTGCGGAGGCTTCCCTTTCCTATGCCCGCTGCATCAACGACCTCCTCGAGAGGTACTGCTCCTGGACTGGCCAACGGATTAATGAGGGGAAGTCGGCTGTGTTATTTAGTCGGGCTTGCCCGGGGTGGAGGCAGCGTCGGATCGCCAATGTGCTGCGGTACCGGCGTGCGGCCGAATTGGAGTACCTGGGAATTCCGCTCGTCTTGCGTAAGTTGGTGGCTGCTGACTTCAGCAAAATCATTGGTACGGTTGCTAGCAAAACCAATTCTTGGGGACATCGTCACCTTTCTCTCGCTGGCAGGGCCACATTGATCGGCACTTCGCTGCTGGCCGTCCCGGTCTATCTGACGTCCCTCACTACGGTGCCTAGGGGGATCCTTGCTACTGTGGAGCAAATGGCACGTCGATTCTTGTGGCAGAAGGACCATGTGCATAGGGGCATACACTATGTGGCGTGGAATGAGGTGTGCCTGCCCAGAAGCCTTGGTGGATTGGGATTTCACTCCAGCTCTCTCTGGTCGGGGGCCCTGCGCGCGAGACTTGCTTGGGACGTCCTGTCCAAGCCTTGCTCCCTCCTGAACCGGAACTTAATTGCCCGCTACGGGCATGATATCTGGCATAATAACACTAGCCGGGGGACCTCGAACTCGTGGAAGATTATCTTAGATGGGGCTGCGGCTCTTCGCCCCATTGTTAGGTGGCGAATTGGTGATGGGGCTTCAATTGACGTTCTTTGTGATGCGTGGATCCTCGATCGGGTGTTGCGTGAGTGGCCCACGTTCGTCAATATCGAGCTTGAGGAATACACTACTGTTGCTGAGTTCATTGATCATGAATTACGGTGGGATCTTGCCAAGCTGAAGGTGTTCTTCGGGGAGGCCCTGGTTCAACGCATTATCCTGATTCCGGTGGGCGGTGAGCACGCCCAGGACCAATCGGAACTCTCCCGCTCCCGAGCTAGCTCGACGATCACGGCGATGGCCTATGCGGCCAGAATGAGGGGAACCTTGTACAAGTTTGAGTGGTTCAGGGAGTTCAAGTTGCACCCGAGGGAGGCCTTCTTCTGGTGGCGGGCCCTGCGCCAGGCCATCCCGACTAACTCTTGGCTGGCACGTCGTGGATTGACGGATTCGGTGGACTGCCCCTGGGGGTGTGATGAGCCGGAGACTGTGGAACATGTCGCTGTGCGGTGTCGCAACCTTAAACTTGTTCTGACTTCCCTTGCCAGCTGGGGCTTCGCCCTCCCGGCGGCTGTCTCTATGGAGGACCTGCTGGGCATCCTTGAAGCTTCGGCCAGGAGTTCTCCTGAATTGGGTCGCATTTTTTGCTACGCTGTCCACCATGTCTGGCGTGCCCGGAATGCCCTGGTCCATGGTCGACCGCACGCCACGCCCAATGTCATTGCTGCCACGGTCCTCGCTTCCTTGCCCACCTCCCCCATGATCCCAATCCTGGAGCAATGGGACACCAACCAGCCCCCGCGGCTGTCTCCCCTTATTCACTGGTGTCCCCCCCCCCCTACAGGCTGGTTAAAGATCAACATTGACGCCTCCCTGCAGCCATCTAGCCTCGCCGGGCTTGGAGCTGTCTTTCGCAACCACCTTGGGCAGTTTGTGCTTGCCGTCGGCAAGCAATTTGAGCATTGGGATGCCACCACTACTGAAATCTCTGCGGCGCTTGCGATCAAGGGGGTGCTCCTCCCTTGGATGTATGACTTGGAGGGTGTCATTATCGAAGGGGATTGCATCAATGCCATCAAGTGGCTCCAAGACCTGTTGAACCACAAGCACCACCTTCATGCGGCCAACCTGGAAGCCGACTTCTCCTTCCTTGGGAATTTCAAGAATGTCCTCTTCATGCACATTCCACGTCTTAGCAACTCGGCCGCCGACCTCTGTGCTCATCTTGCTCTTTCGGGAGATTTTGTATGGCATTGTATTGATGACCCTCACATCCCCTCAAATTTTGTTGATATTTTGAGGTCTGAGTGTGAGCCTCTTACTCTTTCTTAGTTGTTGTAATCTCCTTTTTTTTTATTAATGCATATGCAATCTTCAAAGAAACCCAAAAACTTTCAGGATTCTTCATTTCCCTTACTTTGTTCTCTCTCTAGAGTGGTTCTAGTGAGAGAAGCTCTGGGGATGGCGGGGGGTGACAGGCGGTCACCTCCCCGCTCAGGCGGGGGAGGTGGAGATGGGACGGTGCAAGGTGGTGATGGGGAGAGGCGGCGCTCGGGAGTGGGTGCTGCTAGCGGGAAGAAGGCGGGAGAGGTTCGTTCGCCGGCCAAGGGAGGTCCTGGTAAGTCGAAGCACAGGTCTCACGGAGGCTCGAGACACTCCTCTGCGGCTGTGGAGGGGGCGGAGGATGAGAAGCTGGGAAGGGCTGCGGGATGTGGCTCTTCCGGGGTGGCTAAGCTCGGGGAGGTGGCTCTGAAGCCGGGTGCGGAGAAGGGGTCGCAGCGGATACCCCAGGGGCGGAAGCCCAGGGGTGGATGAAGCTATGGTTTTCTGCAATCCCATTTTTACGGAGGACAAGGATACTATGGAGGTTGAGCGGACAGTGGTCAAGAACTGTCTGGGCGGTGGCGTCATGGCTCCGAATTCGGTGGCGCAGGATATGGACGTAGCCATGGGGTGTTCGGGCGCGGGCGGCCATGGGGTGCCTTCGGGGGATGTCGAAATGCTGGGTGGTCCCTTGGACTGCGGGGATGCTGATGCCCCTGCTGTAGGAGTAAACGGGAGCTGTCGGGATACCGCTGGGATGCCCCCGCCTTCTCGGCGCACTCCAGATGTTTGCGACTTTGCCTGGCCCAGCTTGTCGGCCGCAAATGGGAAGACAACGGCTGTCTTTGGCCCGCAAGGGGTGGGTGAAGGGGTTGGTAGACAAGGAAATGCTTGGAAGAGGCCCGAACACATCCGGATAATGGAAGTTGAGGACACCGGCTCCTTCTATAGGGATGGGATGGTTGTGGACTTGTGTATGGAGGCGGTTCGTAACAATGTGCAGCGTCTGGAGTGTGCCGTGGTTGGCAAGGTGCTTGGGAAGAGACTCCCGGCCTTCATGCTAAACGCTGAGGTGCAGCGGTTGTGGGGGAGGTTTGGGGAGCTTCAACTTACGACGATGGGCCAGGAATGTTTTTGCTGCATGTTCAGCTCGGCCGAGGCGCGGGATGCAGTGCTATGTGGAGGGCCTTGGTTCCTCGGCAGCAATATTGTGGGACTGGATCGGTGGTCGCCACAATTCTCCCCTACTTCGTTGGCGGGGCTATCTTCCCCCGTATGGATCCGCCTCCCTAACCTGCCACTCCAGTATTGGGATATGAAGAACATTACTAGAATCGCCTCCGCTATTGGCAACCCGCTGTGGATTGACGCGCAAACTGGCGCTTGGGGACGGAGGGAATTTGCCCGGATCTGTGTTCGACTAGACCTGTCCAAGAAGTTGCAAACCGGGGTTTGGATCAATGGCCTCCAGGGGCGTTTTTTTCAGAAAGTGGAATATGAGGGCTTGGGGCTTTTGTGCTTCCTTTGCGGAAGGATCGGGCATAGGCAGGACATGTGCCCTGACAATCCTAACCCGGTTCCCCAAATGGATAGGAATACACATGCCCCCAGGAGTGTAGCAGATGCTGCGGGCAGCTCGCGTATTGGGGTGCCTGGTGGGATGATGGATAAACCTGCTGGGGCTGCTGGTGGGGTTGCGGTGCCGGGTGTGCCCCCGTGTGCTGCGACGGTGCGTGGGCAGGAGGCTGGGACTTCCTCAACTGGGACTAAGGGGAAGCAAGCCCTGGATGGCCACTCGAATGAAGCTTTGGAGGAATGGGGTAACCCGCAGAGTCCTACCGAAGATGGGCTGGAGGATGCTCAATTTGGGCCTTGGAACCTGGTTCCACCGCGACGGCAGAGGGCCAACAAGCAGCCTCAGCAAAAAACGGAGAGCAATGCCAATGTGGCTGGGACGTCTACCCCCCCGCAGGTCAACCTGGCTGCGGTTGTGGATCCTCCGGCCTTGGGAAAGAAGGCACACTACACGCCTACGTTCAAGCAGAAGCGGATGGGGGTTACTAAACCCCTACTTTTCTCGGCTGGGGTGAAACAACCAAAATCGAGGAGCAAACCCTCGCAGGCACACTTTGAAAAAGAGCTCCAACAGTTGGGGCCAGTAGAACCCATCCCTCGGAAGAGGAGGAAGGAGGTGACTATTGACGATGGCGGCGGGGACGCCTCCCCTTTGGTTGAATAATGCCTTCAATCCTCTACTGGAACTGCAGGGGTGCCTGTAAGAAAGCTACGGGCAGCTACCTGCGTCACCTCGTTAGCGATAACGAGGCGGTTGTTGTTGGTTTAGTGGAGACCAAGACTGAAACCATTGTCCGTCGTGACGTGGATAGGCTTGTGGGATGCGGATGGGACTTTTACCATCACCCCGCCATTGGTAAGGCGGGGGGCCTTTTGTTCCTTTGGCATAGGGACATTGTCAGGATGGAGATCGTTTTTTCCTCTGCTCAATGCCTGATCGGCTGGGTTGACCTCCCCGGGAGTCCTCGGTGTTGTATCGTGCTGGTGTACGCCAACAAGGACCCCCATGTCCGTCGTGAACTATGGAGGGATGTTGCTTGCTCTCTGCCTCCCGGAATCCCGACAATCGTCGGCGGAGATTTCAACTGCTGCTTGGCGCAGGAGGAGAAGAGGGGAGGGAAAAAGTTCTCCTTCTCTGCAGTTGCTCAGGAGATGTCCGATTTCCTTGCCTCCAATGACCTCCACGACCTCGGTTGAGCTCAATGCCACTTTGGGCAGAATCACCACGTGGTGGAGGCAGCGTTCCAAGACCCGGTGGATTAATGAGGGAGACGGTAACTCCCACTTCTTTCATGCGGTGGCCTCGGGGCGCAGACGGGCTAACTGAATTGTGCAAATCCTTAGCCAAGACGGTACCACCACCGAGGATGCGGGAGTGATCCGGGACGAGTTCTGGCAGTTCTTCAATAACAAATGGAAGGAGCGATGCATCTCGAAGGAGGGATGGCCTACGTTCACGATGGCTGACAGAATTTCGAGTCAGCTGTGTGAGGAGCTGGGAACGGATGTCTCCGACTCGGAAATTCAACGTGCAATCTTCAGCATGGGTAACAATCGATCCCCGGGCATCGACGGTATCACCTCCTCCTTTCTAAAGTTTTATTGGAATATTGTTAACAAAGATGTGGTTAATGCCATTCGTGATTTCTTCCTTTCGAACCGCATGGCGATTGACTGGAAAGACACCTTAGTCATCTTGCTCCCAAAAACGGCGAACGCCAATGCCCCTTCCAAGTTCCGACCGATCAGCCTCTGCCAATCCTTTTACAAGGTGGTTGCGAAGGTGCTTGTCAGCCGATTGAAACCTGTGCTTTCTCATCTTATCGGGGAAGAACAAGGAGCGTTCATCCCTGGGCGTTCCATTTCCAGTCACGGGCTGCTTGCCCAAGAGATCGTTTGCAAGTTTCAGCACTCCACTATGAAGGGCGGGATGATGGCGCTGAAAATCGATATGGAACAAGCCTATGACTGCATGTCTTGGGACACTCTTCGGTTGGTGATGGTGGCTATGGGATTTCCTTCGAGGTTTATTGAGTGGGTACTCCAGTGTATTACTCGCCCTCGGTTTACCCTCCTAATCAACGGCTGCAGGTCCAATTGGATCCCTGCTGGAAGCGGACTGCGCCAGGGATGCCCCCTTTCGCCGTACCTATTCATCCTGTGCTCGGAACTGCTCACGAAGGCGTTTAAACAAGTTCCGGTCCAGTTGGGTGTGCAGATTTCGCCCCATTCTGACCGTATTTCCCATTTGCTGTACGCGGATGACATCCTAATCTTTAGGGAGGCGTCTCGGAATAATGCTCGGCACATTACGGACCTGCTGAGGAAGTACTGTGCCTGGACTGGCCAGCGGATCAATGGGAACAAATCGGCGGTTCTGTTTAGTCGGGTGTGTCCCGAATGGAAAAAAAGGAGGGTGGCTAAAGAGTTGGGGTTCAGAAGGGTCGCGGAGCTGGAATACTTGGGCATCCCCCTGGCTATGCGTAGGCTGGTTGCTTCCGACTTCGACAGTTTGCTAGCGGCTGCGGCTAGCAAAGTCAATTCCTGGGGGCAGCGGCACCTGTCTCTGGCGGGGAGGGCCACTTTGATCCGCACCTCTCTCCTTGCGATACCTGTCTACATGGCCTCCATTACTGTCGTTCCGAGAGGTGTGCTGGCT
>CM034304.1:16111268-16116268 GCA_019925795.1 Dendrobium chrysotoxum | reverse complement strand
GCACATCCAGTTATTCTTGAGTAACCAACAACCGACGGCACAAGCACCAAGTCGGGGCACATCCAGTTATTCTTGAGTGCCCGGGCTTGATGCCAGCCAGGGCCTGGGCATGCTGCCAGCCAGGGCCAGGTGCTGGGCATGCTGGCAGCCAGGGCCAAGGCCTGGGCAAGCTGGCAGCAAGGGCCTGGGCATGCTGGCAGCCAAGGGCCTGGGCACGCTGGCAGCCAAGGGCTTAGGCACGCTGGCTGCCATGGCCTGGGCTTGCTGCCAGCCAGGGCCTGGGCTTGCTGCCAGCCAGGGCCAAGGCCTGGGCATGCTGGCAGGGCCAGGGCACGCTGGCAGCCAGGGCCTGAGCACGATGGCAGCCAGTGCCCGGGCTTGCTGCCAGCGAGGGCCTGGGCATGCTGCCAGCCAGGGCCAGGTGCTGGGCACGCTAGCAGCCAGGGCCAAGGCCTGGGCAAGCTGGCAGCAAGGGCCTGGGCACGCTGGCTGCAAGGGCCTGGGCACGCTGGCTTCCATGGCCGGGGCACGCTGGCTGCCAGGGCTTGGGCTTGCTGCCAGCCAGGGCCAGGGCCTGGGCACGCTGGCAGCCAATGCCCGGGCTTGCAGCCAGCGAGGGCCTGGGCATGCTGCCAGCCAGGGCCAGGTGCTGGGCACGCTAGCAGCCAGGGCCAAGGCCTGGGTAAGCTGCCAGCAAGGGCCTGGGCATGCTAGCAGCCAAGGCCAGGGGCTGTGCATAGTAACAGCCAGGGCCAGGGCCTGGGCACGCAACTGGCAGGGCCAGGGTATTCTGGCAGCCAGGGCCAGGGCATGCTTGCAGCCAGGGCCAGGGCTCATTTGAAGCCAAGGCCTAGGCACGCTGGCTGCCATGGCCTGGGCACGCTGGCTGCCAGGGCCTGGGCACGCTGGCTGCCAGGGCCTGGGCTTGCTGCCAGCCAGGGCCTGCATCATGTTTGGACTTCTCTCTAACAGGAAGACTGTGTACAGTACTCCCAGAATGCTCCGGTAGTTCAAAAATGGCCAAAAAGCTTAAAATTTTTTTTGCCACAAAATGCACATTTTCCACTTGTACATGTACAAATGAGTGCCCGGCATACCACCTTGATGCCCAAATATCTAAAATTGAGTGTTTAATAGAACTTTTGAAAGCTCATGGGCACGTTCGCAGCAAGGGCCTGGGCACGCTGGCAGGCAGGGCCAGGGCACGCTGGTAGCCAAATCCTGGGCACGCTGCCAAGCATGACCAAGGCACATCCAGTTATTCTTGAGTAACCAACAACCGACGGCACAAGCACCAAGTCGCTTCATTTATTCACGATTATGTGTCAAGATGCATGAGTCATCAAATATGAAGCAACATTTTGTTCAGAGGACTAGGCACAACCAATCTAAAAAGGCGACTGTTTTATCTCCCACGTGGTGTTGATGTAAAATAGGATTTCACATCCAAATGACAAGCCTTTATATTCTCTTGTTAAGATTTATAGCTAAATAGCTATGTCCTTCAGGTTCGCTGATTAAAAGATGACTCTGCATCATGTTTTGCCTTCTCCCTATTACGAAGGCTTGGCAAGTTACATACAGAATGCTCCGGTAGTTCAAGAATGGCCAAAAAGCTTACAATATTTTTTGTCATAGTAGCCGCAACATTTACTTGTACATGCACGTACAAGTCTGAAACATGCCATCTTGATACCAGAAAATCTTTTAAGTGAGTACTTATGAGTACATTTACAAGAGGATGTTGGCACGCTCAAGGATTGGGCACGCTGGCAGCCAGGGCCAAGGCCTGGGCACGCTGGCTGCAAGGGCCTGGGCACGCTGGCTGCCAGGGCCTGGGCTTGCTGCCAGCCAGGGCCAAGGCCTGGGCACGCTGGCTGCAAGGGCTTGGGCACGCTGGCTGCCAGGGCCTGGGCACGCTGGCTGCCAGGGCCTGGGTACGCTGGCTGCCAGGGCCTGGGTTTGCTGCCAGCCAGGGCCTGAGCTTGCTGCCAGCCAGGGCCAAGGCCTGGGCATGCTGGCAGGGCCAGCGCACGCTGGCAGCCAGGGCCTGGGCACGCTGGCAGCCTGGGTCTGGGCACGCTGGCAACCAGTGCCCGGGCTTGCTGCCAGCGAGGGCCTGGGCATGCTGCCAGCCAGGGCCAGGTGCTGGGCACGCTAGCAGCCAGGGCCAAGGCCCGGGCAAGCTGGCAGCAAGGGCCTGGGCACGCTGGCTACAAGGGCCTGCGCACGCTGGCTGTCAGGGCCTGGGCACGCTACCAGCCAGGGCCAAGGCCGGGCATGCTGGCAGGGCCAGGGCACGCTGGCAGCCAGTGCCCGGGCTTGCTGCCAGCCAGGGCCAGCATCATGTTTGGACTTCTCTCTAACAGGAAGACTGTGTACAGTGCTGCCAGAATGCTCCGGTAGTTCAAAAATGGCCAAAAAGCTTAAAATTTTTTTTGCCACAAAATGCACATTTTCCACTTGTACATGTACAAATAAGTGCCCGGCATACCACCTTGATGCCCAAATATCTAAAATTGAGTGTTTAATAGCATAGGTGGAAAATGTGCATAGGTGGTTCCGGTTTGAGGACCTCTGGACCACCTACCCTGCCTCCTGGAAAATCGTCTGGAAACATTGGACGAAGGCTGACTTTGGGTGTGCCTCTGAGGTCCTCCAACGCAAGTGCAGTCGTACGCTTAGAGCGCTCTTTTTCTGGAGTAAGAACCAAATCAAAGAGCTCGGGGAGCGCAAGACTCGGCTGGAAGGACGGATGGCCGAACTTCAAGTGCTGGAGTGTGCTGAACCTGGCCTTGATGTGCAGCAGCAGGAGGAGCTGCGTAGTGCCGCGGTTGAGCTCAATGCCACTTTGGGCAGAATCACCACGTGGTGGAGGCAGCGTGCCAAGACCCGGTGGATTAATGAGGGAGACGGTAACTCCCACTTCTTTCATGCGGTGGCCTCGGGGCGCAAACGGGCTAACCGAATTGTGCAAATCCTTAGCCAAGACGGTACCACCACCGAGGACGCGGGGGTGATCCGGGACGAGTTCTGGCAGTTCTTCAATAACAAATGGAAGGAGCGATGCATCTCGAAGGAGGGATGGCCTACGTTCACGATGGCTGACAGAATTTTGAGTCAGCTGTGTGAGGAGCTGAGAACGGATGTCTCCGACACGGAAATCCAACGTGCAATCTTCAGCATGGGTAACAATCGATCCCCGGGTATCGACGGTATCACCTCCTCCTTTCTAAAGTTTTATTGGAATATTGTTAACAAAGATGTGGTTAATGCCATTCGTGATTTCTTCCTTACGAATCGCATGGCGATTGACTGGAAAGACACTTTAGTCATCTTGCTCCCAAAAACGGCGAACGCCAATGCCCCTTCCAAGTTCCGGCCGATCAGCCTCTGCCAATCCTTTTATAAGGTGGTTGCGAAGGTGCTTGTCAGCCGATTGAAACCTGTGCTTTCTCATCTTATCGGGGAAGAACAAGGAGCGTTCATCCCTGGGCGTTCCATTTCCAGTCACGGGCTACTTGCCCAAGAGATCGTTTGCAAGTTTCAGCACTCCACTATGAAGGGCGGGATGATGGCGCTGAAAATCGATATGGAACAAGCCTATGACTGCATGTCTTGGGACACTCTTCGGTTGGTGATGGTGGCCATGGGATTTCCTTCGAGGTTTATTGAGTGGGTGCTCCAGTGTGTTACTCGCCCTCGGTTTACCCTCCTAATCAACGGCTGCAGGTCCGATTGGATCCCTGCTGGAAGCGGACTGCGCCAGGGATGCCCCCTTTCACCGTACCTATTCATCCTGTGCTCGGAACTGCTCACGAAGGCGTTTAAACAAGCTCCGGTCCAGCTGGGAGTGCAGATTTCGCCCCATTCTGACCGTATTTCCCATTTGCAGTATGCGGATGACATCCTAATCTTTGCGGAGGCATCTCGGAATAATGCTCGGCACATTACGGACCTGCTGAGGAAGTACTGTGCCTGGACTGGCCAGCGGATCAATGGAAACAAATCGGCGGTTCTGTTCAGTCGGGTGTGTCCCGAATGGAATAAAAGGAGGTTGGCTAAAGAGTTGGGGTTCCGAAGGGTCGCGGAGCTGGAATACTTGGGCATCCCCCTGGCCATGCGTAGGCTGGTTGCTTCCAACTTCGATTGTTTGCTAGCGGCTGCGGCTAGCAAAGTCAATTCCTGGGGGCAGCGGCACCTGTCTCTTGCGGGGAGGGCCACTTTGATCCGCACCTCTCTCCTTGCGATACCTGTCTACATGGCCTCCATTACCGTCGTTCCGAGAGGTGTGTTGGCTTCAGTGGAACAAATGGCGCGGCGGTTCTTATGGCAGAAAGACCAGCTCAATCGGGGAATGCATTATGTGGCATGGGAGGACCTTTGCCAACCCAGGGCCCTTGGAGGGCTGGGTTTTCACTCTTGTGCGAATTGGGTCGGACCCCTGCGGGCGCGCCTCGCCTGGGACTTCCTTGCTAATCCGAACTCTCTTCTCAACCGCAACTTACTAGCTAAGTATGGGCGGGACGTTTGGCAGAACACCACCAGCCGTGGCACTTCGTGTTCGTGGAAAGTGATCGTTGATGGGGCTGTGGCCCTTCGGCCCATTATTCGTTGGCGTATTGCTGATGGCAGCATGGTTGACACCATTGGTGATACTTGGATCCTTGATCGTACGATCTGCCGGTGGCCTACCTTTATCAGCCCGGATATTGAGGAGAATTCCACGGTGGCCGACTTTCTTGATCAAAACCTCCAATGGGATGTGGGAAAGTTGAGGGAATTCTTTGGGGAACAGCTGGTCCAGCGGATTGTGGAAATCCCTCTTGATGGCACCTCTGCCCGGGACCTTCCCGAGCTCACTCACTCTCGGCTGAGCTCTACCATCACCTCTATGGCATATAGGGCCAAGGTGAGAGGCGATAATTACCCCTTTGATTGGTTCAGGAAGTTTAGAATGCACCCGAGAGAGGCTTTCTTCTGGTGGCGGATCCTCCGAC
>CM034304.1:16088768-16106268 GCA_019925795.1 Dendrobium chrysotoxum | reverse complement strand
TTTTTATGCTTAATGCACTTATATTTCAAGGAACCCAAAAACTTTGATTTCTCACAAGGTGCCGACGGAGTCCTAAAAGCAACATCCGCCGATCCCTGGTCGGCATCGTTTATGGTTGAGACTAGGACGGTATCTGATCGTCTTCGAGCCCCCAACTTTCGTTCTTGATTAATGAAAACATCCTTGGCAAATGCTTTCGCAGTGGTTCGTCTTTCATAAATCCAAGAATTTCACCTCTGACTATGAAATACGAATGCCCCCGACCGTCCCTCTTAATCATTACTCCGATCCCGAAGGCCAACACAATAGGACCGAAATCCTGTGGTGTTATCCCATGCTAATGTATCCAGAGCGTGGGCTTGCTTTGAGCACTCTAATTTCTTCAAAGTAATGGCGCCGGAGTCACGACCCGGCCAATTAAGGCCAGGAACGCATCGCCGGCATAAGGGACGAGGCGGGCGGTGCACACCGTGAGGCGGACCGACCGAATTTTAGGCCAGGAACGCAAGATGTACAAAACCGAGCGACATAAGGAGCGTACTCCAATCATGCCAATGATGACATGTAACTCGACACATCTATTTAATCTTTCGCATCCAAAAACGAAAGGCAAGAGCATCGGGATGCTTCATTTAGTCACGAGAACATTCCATCAAATATGCATCGAGATGCATTTTAGCCACATCTAATACGAAGCAGCAAAGCGAACTGGGAATTTGCCACAATTAAAAGCATCACAGGCAAGTGTTAGAGAGCCAAGAATTCACATTCGAACAACAAGCCTTTATATGCTCATGCTAATCATAATAGCCCAAATGCGATGGCATGCAAGCTAGTCGGAAAAAACCTATTCCCCCAAAGCATGTTCGAGCTTCCCTCTAACAGGGAGGCACGGCTGTCTAAATCTTGAATGCCCCGGTAGTTCAAAAATGGCCAAAAAGCTTACAATATTTTTTGCCATAGTAACCGCAATATTTACTTGTACATGCTCGTACGAGTCCCCAACATGCCATCTTGATACCCAAAAATCTTTAAGTGAGCACTTATGAGTGCATTTGCAAGAGGATGTTGGCACGCTCAAGGCCGGGGCACGCTGCAGCCAAGCCCTGGGCAACTTGACAGACAGGGTCTGCAAATGCTGGGAACTTGGCTTGGCCTCGCTGGCGGGCAAGGCTTGGAAATGTTGGCAGCCATGGCCAAGGCATGCTGGTGGCATGCTTATCCAGGGCTTGCTGGCGGCGAAGGCTAGGGCAAGGGCCTGGGCATGCTGGCAGCCAGGGCCAAGGCCTGGGTACGATGGCTGCCAGGGCCTGGGCACGCTGGCTGCCAGGGCCTGGGCATGCTGGCTGCCAGGACCAGGGCACGCTGGCTGCCAGGGCCTGGGCACGCTGGCTGTCAGGGCCTAGGCTTGCTGCCAGCCAGGGCCTGGGCACGCTGGCTGCCAGGGCCTGGGCAAGGGCCTGGGCATGCTGGCGGCCAGGGCCAAGGCCTGGGCAAGCTGCCAGCCAAGGCCTGGGCACGGAGCAGGCAGGGCCTGGGCAAGCTGGCAGCCAGAGCCAGGGCACGCTTGCAGCCAGGGCCAGGGCACATTCGCAGCCAAGGCCTGGGCACGCTGGCTGCCAGGGCCTGGGCACGCTGGCTGCCAGGGCCTGGGCACGCTGGCTGCCAGGGCATGGGCACGCTGGCTGCCAGGGCCTGGGCTTGCTGCCAGCCAGGGCCTGCATCATGTTTGGACTTCTCTCTAACAGGAAGACTGTGTACAGTACTCCCAGAATGCTCTGGTAGTTCAAAAATGGCCAAAAAGCTTAAAAAATTTTTTGCCACAAAATGCACATTTTCCACTTATACATGTACAAATGAGTGCCCGGCATACCACCTTGATGCCCAAATATCTAAAATTGAGTGTTTAATAGCACTTTTGAAAGCTCATGGGCACGTTCGCAGCAAGGGCCTGGGCACGCTGGCAGGCAGGGCCAGGGCACGCTGGTAGCCAAATCCTGGGCACCCTGCCAAGCAGGACCAAGGCACATACAGTTATTCTTGAGTAACCAACAACCGACGGCACAAGCACCAAGTCGCTTCATTTATTCATGATTATATGTGTCAAGATGCATGAGTCATCAAATATGAAGCAACATTTTGTTCTGAGGACTAGGCACAACCAATCTAAAAAGGCGACTGTTTTATCTCCCACGTGGTGTTGATGTAAAATAGGATTTCACATCCAAACGACAAGGCTTTATATTCTCTTGTTAAGATTTATAGCTAAATAGCTATGTTCTGCAGGTTCACTGATTAAAAGATGACTCTGCATCATGTTTTGCCTTCTCCCTATTACGAAGGCTTGACAAGTTACATGCAGAATGCTCCGGCAGTTCAAGAATGGCCAAAAAGCTTACAATATTTTTTGCCATAGTATCCACAATATTTACTTGTAAATGCTCGTACAAGTCCGAAACATGCCATCTTGATACCAGAAAATCTTTTAAGTGAGTACTTATGAGTACATTTGCAAGAGGATGTTGGCACATTCAAGGCCTGGGCACGCTGGCAGCCAGGGCCAAGGCCTGGGCACGCTGGCTGCAAGGGCCTGGGCACGCTGGCTGCCAGGGCCTGGGCACGCTGGCTGCCAGGGCCTGGGCACGCTGGCTGCCAGGGCCAAGGCCTGGGCAAGCTGGCAGCAAGGGCCTGGGCATGCTGGCAGCCAAGGCCAGGGGCTGTGCACAGTAACAGCCAGAGTCAGGGCCAGGGCACGCAGCAGGCAGGGCCAGGGCAAGCTGGCAGACAGGGCCAGGGCACGCTTGCAGCTAGGGCCAGGGACATTCGCAGCCAAGGCCTGGGCATGCTGGCTACCATGGCCTGGGCACGCTGGCTGCCAGGGCCTGGGCTTGCTGCCAGCCAGGGCCTGCATCATGTTTGGACTTCTCTCTAACAGGAAGACTGTGTACAGTACTCCCAGAATGCTCTGGTAATTCAAAAATGGCCAAAAAGCTTAAAATTTTTTTTGCCACAAAATGCACATTTTTCACTTGTACATCTACAAATGAGTGCCCGGCATACCACCTTGATGCCCAAATATCTAAAATTGAGTGTTTAATAGCACTTTTGCAAGCTCATGGGCACTTTCGCAGCAAGGGCCTTGGCACGCTAGCAGGCAGGACCAAGGCACGCTGGTAGCTAATTCCTGGGCATGCTGCCAAGCAGGGCCAAGGCACATCCAGTTATTCTTGAGTAACCAACAACCGACGGCACAAGCACCAAGTCGCTTCATTTATTCACGATTATGTGTGTCAAGATGCATGAGTCATCAAATATGAAGCAACATTTTGTTCTGAGGACTAGGCACAACTAATCTAAAAAGGCGACGGTTTTATCTCCCACGTGGTGTTGATGTAAAATAGGATTTCACATCCAAACGACAAGCCTTTATATTCTCTTGTTAAGATTTATAGCTAAATAGTTATATTCTGCAGGTTCGCTGATTAAAAGATGACTCTGCATCATGTTTTGCCTTCTCCCTATTACGAAGGCTTGGCAACTTACATGCAGAATGCTCCGGTAGTTCAAAAATGGCCAAAAAGCTTACAATATTTTTTGCCATAGAAGCCGCAATATTTACTTGTACATGCTCGTACAAGTCTGAAACATGCCATCTTGATACCAGAAAATCTTTTAAGTGAGTACTTATGAGTACATTTACAAGAGGATGTTGGCACGCTCAAGGATTGGGCACGCTGGCAGCTAGGGCCAAGGCCTCGGCACGCTGGCTGCCAGGGCCTGGGCTTGCTGCCAGCCAGGGCCAAGGCCTGGGCACGCTGGCTGCAAGGGCCTGGGCACGCTGGCTGCAAGGGCCTGGGCACGCTGGCTGCAAGGGCCTGGGCACGCTGGCTGCCAGGGCCTGGGTACGCTGGCTGCCAGGGCCTGGGCTTGCTGCCAGCCAGGGCCTTGGCTTGCTGCCAGCCTGGGCCAAGGCCTGGGCATGCTGGCAAGGCCAGCGCACGCTGGCAGCCAGGGCCTGGGCACGCTGGCAGCCAGGGCCTGGGCACGCTGGCAGCCAGGGCCCGGGCTTGCTGCCAGTGAGGGCCTGGGCATGCTGCCAGCCAGGGCCAGGTGCTGGGCATGCTAGCAGCCAGGGCCAAGGCCCGGGCAAGCTGGCAGCAAGGGCATGGGCACGCTGGCTGCAAGGGCCTTGGCACGCTGGCTGCCAGGGCCTGGGCACACTGCCAGCCAGGGCCTGGGCTTGCTGCCAACCAGGGCCAAGGAATGGGCATGCTGGCAGGGCCAGGGCACGGTGGCAGCCAGTGCCCGGGCTTGCTGCCAGCCAGGGCCTGGGCATGCTGCCAGCCAGGGCCAGGTGCTGGGCACGCTAGCATCCAGGGCCAAGGCCTGGGCAAGCTGGCAGCAAGGGCCTGGGCATGCTGGCAGCCAAGGACCTGGGCATGCTTGCAGCTAAGGGCTTAGGCACGCTGGCTGCCAGGGCCTGGGCTTGCTGCCAGCCAGGGCCTGGGCTTGCTGCCAGCCAGGGCCAAGGCCTGGGCATGCTGGCCGGGCCAGGGCACGCTGGCAGCGAGTTCCCGGGCTTGCTGCCAGCGAGGGCCTGGGCATACTGCCAGCCAGGGCCAGGTGCTAGGCACGCTAGCAGCCAGGGCCAAGGCCTGGGCAAGCTGGCAGCAAGGGCCTGGGCACGCTGGCTGCAAGGGCCTGGGCAGGCTGGCTGCCATGGCCGGGGCACGCTGGCTGCCAGGGCCTGGGCTTGCTGCCAGCCAGGGCCAAGGCCTGGGCATGCTGGCAGGGCCAGGGCACGCTGGCAGCCAGGGCCTGGGCACGCTGGCAGCCAATGCCCGGGCTTGCTGCCAGCGAGGTCCTGGGCATGCTGCCAGCCAGGGCCAGGTGCTGGGCACGCTAGCAGCCAGGGCCAAGGCCTGGGCAAGCTGGCAGCAAGGGCCTGGGCATGCTGGCAGCCAAGGCAATTGGCTGTGCATACTTACAGCCAGGGCCAGGGCCTGGGCACGCAGTTGGCAGGGCCAGGGCAAGCTGGCAGCCAGGGCCAGGGCACGCTTGCAGCCAGGGCCAGGGCACATTTGCAGCCAAGGCCTAGGCACGCCGGCTGCCATGGCCTGGGCACGCTGGCTGCCAGGGCCTGGGCACACTGGCTGCCAGGACCTGGGCTTGCTGCCAGCCAAGGCCTGCATCATGTTTGGACTTCTCTCTAACAGAAAGACTGTGTACAGTACTCCTATAATGCTTCGGTAGTTCAAAAATGGCCAAAAAGCTTAAAATTTTTTTTGCCACAAAATGCACATTTTCCACTTGTACATGTACAAATGAGTGCCCGGCATACCACCTTGATGCCCAAATATCTAAAATTGAGTGTTTAATAGCACTTTTGAAAGCTCATGGGCACGTTCGTAGCAAGGGCCTGGGCACGCTGGTAGGCAGGGCCAGGGCACGCTGGTAGCCATTTCCTGGGCGCGCTGCCAAGTAGGGCCAAGGCACATCCAGTTATTCTTGAGTAACCAACAACCGACGGCACAAGCACTAAGTCGCTTCATTTATTCACGATTATGTGTGGCAAGATGCATGAGTCATCAAATATGAAGCAACATTTTGTTCTGAGGACTAGGCATAACCAATCTAAAAAGGCGACTGTTTTATATCCCACGTAGTGTTGATGTAAAATAGGATTTCACAGCCAAACGATAAGCCTTTATATTCTCTTGTTAAGATTTATAGCTAAATAGCTATGTACTGCAGGTTCGATGATTAAAAGATGACTCTACATCATGTTTTGCCTTCTCCCTATTACGAAGGCTTGACAAGTTACATGCAGAATGCTCCGGTAGTTTAAGAATGGCCAAAAAGCTTACAATATTTTTTGCCATAGTAGCCACAATATTTACTTATACATGCTCGTACAAGTCCGAAACATGCCATCTTGATACCAGAAAATCTTTTAAGTGAGTACTTATGAGTACATTTGCAAGAGGATGTTGGCACGATCAAGGCCTGGGCACGCTGGCAGTCAGGGCTAAGGCCTGGGCACGCTGGCTGCAAGTGCCTGGGCACGCTGGTTGCAAGGGCCTGGGGACGCTGGCTGCCAGGGCCTGGGCACGCTGGCTGCCAGGGCCTGGGCACGCTGGCTGCCAGGGCCTGGGCTTGCTGCCAGCAAGGGCCTGGGGTTGCTGCCAGCCAGGGCCAAGGCCTGGGCATGCTGGGAGGGCCAGGGCACGCTGGCAGCAAGGGCCTGGGCACGCTGGCAGCCAGTGCCCGGGCTTGCTGCCAGCCAGGGCCAGGTGCTGGGCACGCTAGCAGCCTGGGCAAGCTGGCAGCAAGGGCCTGGGAATGCTGGCAGCCAAGGCCAGGGGCTGTGCACAGTAACAGCCAGGGCCAGGGCCAGGGCACGCAGCAGGCAGGGCCAGGGCAAGCTGGCAGCCAGGGCCAGGGCACGCTTGCAGCCAGGGCCAGCACACATTCACAGCCAAGGCCTGGGCATGCTAGCTGCCATGGCCTGGGCACGATTGCTGCAGGGCCTGGGCACGCTGGCTGCCAGGGCCTGGGCTTGCTGCCAGCCAGGACCAGCATCATATTTGGACTTCTCTCTAACAGGAAGACTGTGTACAGTACTCCCAGAATGCTCCGGTAGTTCAAAAATGGCCAAAAAGCTTAAAATTTTTTTGCCACAAAATACATATTTTCCACTTGTACATGTACAAATGAGTGCCCGGCATACCACCTTGATGCCCAAATATCTAAAATTGAGTGTTTAATAGCACTTTTGAAAGCTCATGGGCACGTTCGCAACAAGGGCCTGGGCACGCTGGCAGGCAGGGCCAAGGCACGCTGGTAGCCAATTCCTGGGCACGCTGCCAAGCAGGGCCAAGGCACATCCAGTTATTCTTGAGTAACCAACAACCGACGGCACAAGCACCAAGTCGCTTCATTTATTCACGATTATGTGTGTCAAGATGCATGAGTCATCAAATATGAAGCAACATTTTGTTCTGAGGACTAGGCACAACCAATCTAAAACGGCGATTATTTTATCTCCCACGTGGTGCTGATGTAAAATAGGATTTCACATCCAAACGATAAGCCTTTATATTCTCTTGTTAAGATTTATAGCTAAATAGCTATTTCCTACAGGTTCGCTGATTAAAAGATGACTCTGCATCATGTTTTGCCTTCTCCCTATTACGAAGACTTGGCAAGTTACATGCAGAATGCTCCGGTAGTTCAAAAATGACCAAAAAGCTTACAATATTTTTTACATGTAATTTGCCAAACCTTCCTGATAGGAGGAAGGCAAAACATGATGCAGAGTCATCTTTTAATCAGCGAACCTGCAGGACATAACTATTTAGCTATAAATCTTAACAAGAGAATATAAATGCTTGTCGTTTGGATGTGAAATCTTATTTTACATCAACACCATGTGGGAGATAAAACAGTCGCCTTTTTAGATTGGTTGTGCCTAGTCCTCAGAACAAAATGTTGCTTCATATTTGATGACTCATGCATCTTGACACACATAATCGTGAATAAATGAAGCGACTTGGTGCTTGTGCCGTTGGTTGTTGGTTATTCAAGAATAATTGGATGTGCCTTGGCCCTGCTTGGCAGCGTGCCCAGGAATTGGCTACCAGCATGCCCTGGCCCTGCCTGCTAGCGTGCCCAGGCCCTTGCTGCGAACGTGCCCATGAGCATTCAAAAGTGCTATTAAACACCCAATTTTATATATTTGGGCATCACGGTGGTATGCTGGGCACTCTTTTGTACATGTACAAGTGAAAAACGTGCATTTTGTGGCGAAAAAAATTTTAAGCTTTTTGGCCATTTTTGAACTACCGGAGCATTCTGGGAGTACTGTACCCAATCTTCCTGTTAGAGAGAAGTCCAAACATGATCCAGAGTCATCTTTATATCAGCGGAACTTGCAAGACATAGCTATTTAGCTATAAATCATAGCAAGAGAATATGAAGGCTTGTTGATTGGTGCTTGTGCCTTTGATTGCTGGCTACTATGCCCTGGCACTGGCCCTTGCCCTGGCTGCTAGTGTGCCTTAGACCTGGCCGTCTGCATGCCTTGGCTCTGGCCCTTGCCCTGGCTGCAAGTGCTCCTTGGCCCTCGCTGCCAACATGCCCAGGTCCTCGCTGCCAGCATGCCAAGGCCCTTGCCCTGGCTGACAGCGTGCCCTGGCCCTTGCTGCGAATGTGCCCTGCCCCTGGCTGCAAGCATGCCTTGGCCCTGGCTGCCAGCTTGCCCTGGCCCTGCCTGTTGCGTGCCTAGGCCCTGGCCCTGCCTGTTACTGTGCACAGCCCCTGGCCTTGGTTGGCAGCATGCCCAGGCACTGGCTGCCAGCGTGCCCAGGCCCTGGCTGCCAACGTGCCCAGGCCCTAGCTGCCAGCGTGCCCAGGCCTAGGCCCTGGCTGCCAGCGTGCCCTGGCTCTGGCTGCCAGCAAGCCCAGGCCCTGGCTGCCAGCGTGCCCAGGCCCTGGCTGCCAGCGTGCCCAGGCCCTGGCTGCCAGCGTTCCCATGCCTTGGCCCTGGCTGCCAGCATGCCCTGGACATGGCTGCCTGCTTGCCCTGGCCCTGGCTGGCAGCAAGCCCAGGCCCTGGCTGCCAGCGTGCCCAGGCCCTGGCAGCCAGCGTGCCCAGGCCCTGGCAGCCAGCGTGCCCAAGCCCTGGCAGCCAGCGTGCCCAGGCCCTGGCTGCCAGCATGCCCAAGCGCTTGCCCTGGCCTTCGCCGCCAGCATGCCCTGGACAAGCATGCCGCAAGCATGCCCTAGCCCTGGCTACCAGCGTTGCCCGCCAGCGAGCCCAAGCCAAGTTCCCAGCATTCGCAAACTCTGTCTGTCAAGTTGCCCGGGGCTTGGCTGCAGCGTGCCCCGGCCTTGAGCGTGCCAACATCCTCTTGCAAATGCACTCATAAGTACTTACTTAAAGATTTTTGGGTATCAAGATGGCATGTTGGGGACTCGTACGAGCATGTACAAGTAAATATTGTGGCTACTATGACAAAAAATATTGTAAGCTTTTCGGCCATTTTTGAACTACCGGAGCATTCAAGATTTAAACAGCCATGCCTCCCCGTTAGAGGGAAGCTCGAACGTGCAGTGGGGGAAAAAGTTTTTTCCGACGAACTTGCATGCCGTCGCATTTGTGCTATTATGATTAGCATGAGCATATAAAGGCTTGTTGTTCGAATGTGAATTCTTGGCTCTCTAACACTTGCCTGTGATGCTTTTAATTGTGGCTAATTCCCAGTTCGCTTTGCTGCTTCGTATTAGATGTGGCTAAAATGCATCTCGATGCATATTGGATGGAATGTTCTCGTGAATAAATGAAGCATCCCCACGCTCTTGCCTTTTGCTTTTGGATGCGAAAGATTAAATAGATGTGTCGAGTTACATGTCATCATTGGCATGATTGGAGTACGCTCGTTATGTCGCTCGATTTTGTACATCTTGCATGGATGTTTAACTCGCCCAAACTTAGCTACTGTACGTGCCTTGCGGGGGCTCGCCATCCACATCTTTACCTTGACCCTTTGGTTTGCTTTTTGTCGGAGTTGGCTTACTCTCTGATATTGGGTGGTGCTATTGGGCTGGTTGATGTGGAAGTGCTTGAGACCGTTTGTGGCACATGAGTTGTCATGGACTCTATTTTTATTTCCTGCTGGTTACTCTGTGTGGCCAACCATTAATAAAATAGTCCTTTCATTGTTATGATCCTCATATTATTATGAAGATCAACCAGGACACCATAATTGTTGCTTGCGATGCGAATCCCTCTATTTGTGGCATTAAATGTTAGAAATGCTTTGTGGATAATCTCTATGCCCATTGTTCAACGTATCGAGAGTGCTCCATAGAATGAGACCCACCCACCCCTTGCTAAGGGTGTCATCTGATGACAATCTTTTAGCTTAGGTGGTCGGCTTTGGGTCCCATTATATTGTTGCAAATGTGGCTCGTTCGAGAAAATGGCCCTTGGTGACATGGGCACCTTGCTCGAGTCGGTTAATTGAATGGTGATGTTGCCTTATCCTCTACGCGACTTTGGTTCTTTCCCCTCCCACCATCCAGGTTATTACTGGGGCTGAGATCATAGTTGTGTTGAGGTCGTGCTACCTGGTTGATCTTGCCAGTAGTCATATGCTTGTCTCAAAGATTAAGCCATGCATGTGTAAGTATGAACTATTTCAGACTGTGAAACTGCGAATGGCTCATTAAATCAGTTATAATTTGTTTGATGGTACGTGCTACTCGGATAACCGTAGTAATTTTAGAGCTAATACGTGCACCAAAACCCCGACTTCTGGAAGGGATGCATTTATTAGGTAAAAGGCTGATGCGGGCTTCTGCCCGTTGCCCTGATGATTCATGATAACTCGTCAGATCGCATGGCCCTTGTGCCGGCGACGCATCATTCGAATATCTACCCTATCAACTTTCGATGGTATGATAGGGGCCTACCATGGTGGTGACGGGTGACGGAGAATTAGGGTTCGATTCCGGAGAGGGAGCCTGAGAGACGGCTACCACATCCAAGGAAGGCAGCAGGCGCGCAAATTACCCAATCCTGACATGGGGAGGTAGTGACAATAAATAACAATACCGGGCTCTTCGAGTCTGGTAATTGAATGAGTACAATCTAAATCCCTTAACAAGGATCCATTGGAGGGCAAGTCTGGTGCTAGCAGTCGCGGTAATTCCAGCTCCAATAGCGTATATTTAAGTTGTTGCAGTTAAAAAGCTCGTAGTTGGACCTTGGGTTGGGTCGGTCGATCCGCCTCACGGTGTGCACCGCCCGCCTTGTCCCTTATGCCGGCGATGCGTTCCTGGCCTTAATTGACCGGGTCATGCCTCTGGCGCCGTTACTTTGAAGAAATTAAAGTGCTCAAAGCAAGCCCACGCTCTGGATACATTAGCATGGGATAACACCACAGGATTTCGGTCCTATTGTGTTGGCCTTCGGGATCGGAGTAATGATTAAGAGGGACGGTCGGGGGCATTCGTATTCCATAGTCAGAGGTGAAATTCTTGGATTTATGAAAGACGAACCACTGCGAAATCATTTGTCAAAGATGTTTTCATTAATCAAGAACGAAAGTTGGGGACTCGAAGATGATCAGATATCGTCCTAGTCTCAACAATAAATGATGCCGACTAGGGATCGGCGGATGTTGCTTTTAGGACTCCGCCGGCACCTTGTGAGAAATCAAAGTTTTTGAGTTCCTTGAAAATAAGATTGCATTAAGCATAATAAGAGTTCATACAGTATAAAACCGGGCACCAAAGCATAATCCTCCCCAAAAAGAGTAGGGGAGGGAGCAGACAAAAGGCCCAACAAAACCAAAGCAGAAAAAGAACAACAAAAGAACGAGGACGAGGCCAGTCAAGGAGCCAGCAGTAACGAGGGAGGCCGCAGGAGGGGGGGTGCACCAAATCAAAGGGGAATGAAACAGCCAGACGGCTGAGAGGAGACACCAGTACCCCTGACGGACTCCGCGCGACCAGAGGCCCAGAGACAGGCCAGGGAGGAGGGTGCAGCATCATTCAGGTAAGGGGACACCGTCCCCGCTGAAAGGATCCAAGAGAAGCTTCTTGCGCTTCCGAGGGGAAACCATAAAGGGACCCATCTCAAGAAGCTGCTGCTGAGCAAGGGACAGCCGAGGAGCCGAGAAAGAGGTTGAAGGAAGCACTAAAGGAGGGAGCTTGGGGAGGCAGGGCGACGGGGACACCTTGGGCTTCGCAGGGGTACGGGAAGGGGACGGCCCCAAGGGGTTGGCGGCTGAGAAGGTAATCGGAGCGGAGGCCTGAGGAGGTCGAAGAGGCTTCAACCGCTGACGATGTTTGCGTTTGACTATATTCCATTCTCCAAGGCCTGGCGAGGGAGGGGGAGAAGAAGAGTCACCAGCAGTAACATTGCCCGGGAGAGGGGCCGAAGAAGGAGCAGATCGAGGCTGGGCAGCGGGAGGGACAACAGGGGGAACCGGTGCTGAATCAGGAGCAGGAGGGGGAACTGGCGCAGCCGAGGGGCCAGAACATTGAGCTGGGCAGGCCTCGGCAACGTGGTCAACCAAGCCATAGTGGAAGCAAAAGTGGGAGAGTCCTTCGTACTCGATGCGCGGGTAGAAGCGGCTAGTAACACCATTTATCCAGAAACCGGGGCGTAAAGGTTTGGAGAGATCCAGGCTAACGCAGAGGCGAGCGAAGGACGATCTCCCCCACGAGCTGGTGTGTTCATCCATCCATAAAGGCTCGCCAATAATGTTGGCCATACAAGTCAGATTGGTGAGGTCCCAATAGAGGAGGGGCAGCTGGGGGAGGCGAACCCAGACAGCAAAGTGGAAGCCCCGGAGAGAAGAGGGGGAGTATGTAGGGGACCAGCAGTCCATACCAATGAGAGAGCCAGCCACCGACCAGGGACCCCCCTGGAGTACAGCGTCCCGAGCCTCGGGGCTGCAAAAAATGCACATGAAGGAGCGGGGGCCAGTGGTGATCGTTTGGAAATCGCCAAACTGGAACCACAAGCGCCAGAGTTCGCTGAGGAGGAAGGGAAAGGCAATACGCTTCCCCATGAAGTGAGCGACGATGGCCATGTCGAGTCGGGCAGAGTTACCGGCAACAGCGTCGCCGATAGGGGAGAAGGAGTCGTCAGCAAAGAAGGTGTCGGTGACCAAGGCATTGAGCAGAGAAAATTGCCGGCGCGTCCAGGCAAACGGCCTAGCCGGATGGGCAAAGGGAGCCTGAGGCTGGACCGGAGGGGGGGGCGCAAAGAAAGCAGAAGCAGACGGCTGGGGGAGCGGGGCCGAAGCAGCCATAGCAGGGTGAGGAACCGGCAACGGCCGGGCTTGGGGGTGCGAAGAGTCGACCGCCTCAGCCTGCGAGGGCGGGAGAGATGAGGCTGGGGGGAGGTCCACAGAGGAGGGACGATTTGCAGAAGAGGAGGGAGCAGAAGAGCTATCGGCCAAGTCAACCGAAGCCGAGGCAGCATCGGTGGCGGCGGAGAGAATGCCGCCGAGGTCGTTGGCGAAGCGAAGGAAGGAGTCCGTGGGAGCCTCAGAAGCCTCGGCGAAGGAAGACATGTCCATCGACGAAGAAGAGGCTGGAAGAGAGAGGGGCCGGGTACTGGGAGAGGGGAGGAGGGGGCCCAACGACGCAGAAGAGACCATTAAAAGGGGCGGGGAGGTAAGGGCCGAACTGGAAGAACGGTCTGGGGAAGGGGAAGGGACGGGGAATGGACCGGCCGGTCCAGACGGGTGCGCGGGCGAAATCGGCTCGACCGGACGAGAGGAGAGGGCCGGTTCAGCACGAGACGGAGCAGGAACAGGAGCGGTGCAGGAGGCTGGAGGACGACGGCGGAGACGCCGACGTGAAGATCCCGAGCAGGCCTCCGAGGAGGGGGGAGGGGACGGGCTGGGGGACGAGAGCGAGCAGCCGGCAGGGGAGCCAGCCGGCGAGCCGGGAGGCGGGAGGAGTGGGGGGAGGGAAACCGGTCGACCGGGAACGACCGGTGAGACTGAGGCACACTGTCCCAAGCAGTCAGATGGGACGGGTGACACGACTGGGGTAGGGGGAGAGGGGGCACCAGCCGTGGGGGGGTGCCGGGTGTCCCATCCTTCGCAGACAGGGAAGGCGACCGCAGAGGGGAAACTCCCACAAGCGAAGAAGGGGGCCACGAACGGGGACGGGAGGGAGACGCCGAGGAGGAGGCAGCGCCGGAATCAGAGGAATCACCGGAGTCCTCCATAGCAACATCAGAGAGAGCATCGGATAGGGGGGGAGAGGGGCCAGGGGGGCCGGGGACAGGACAACGCCAAGAACGGGCGAGGACGGAGGCGAGTCTCGGCTAGGAGAGGAACTGCAGTCAGAAGCCACCACATCCTCGTTCGAGCAGCCGCCCGAACAGGCAGAGGGGGAGGAGCTAGACGAGGGGGTCGCGACGCCGCCACCGGGCGGGGAAACAGGAATAACGGGAGCCGACGGCACCGAGGAGAACGAGGAAGAAGACGAAAAACTGCCCAAACTGGCAGAAGGGGGAGGCGTCGCGACCCCCTCGTCTAGCTCCTCCCCCTCTGCCTGTTCGGGCGGTTGCTCGGACGAGGATATGGTGGCTTCTGACTGCAGTTCCTCTCCTAGCCGAGACTCGCCTCCGTCCTCGCCCGTTCTTGGCGTTGTCCTGTCCCCGTCCCCTCTCCCCCCCCCCCCCCCCCCCTATCCGCTGCTCTCTCTGATGTTGTTATGGAGGACTCCGGTGATTCCTCTGATTCCGGCGCTGCCTCCTCCTCCTCGACGTCTCCCTCCTGTCCCCGTTCGTGGCCCCCTTCTTCGCTTGTGGGAGTTTCCCCTCTGCGGTCGCCTTCCCTGTCTGCGAAGGATGGGGCACCCGGCACCCCCCCCCCCCCCCCCCCACGGCTGGTGCCCCCTCTCCCCCTACCCCACTCGTGTCACCCGTCCCATCTGACTGCTTGCGACATTGTGCCTCAGTCTCACCGGTCGACCGGTTTCCCTCCCCCCACTCCTCCTGCCTCCCGGCTCGCCGGCTGGCTCCCCTGCCAGTTGCTCGCTCTCGTCCCCCAGCCCGTCCCCTCCCCCCTCCTCGGAGGCCTGCTCGGGATCTTCACGTCGGCGTCTCCGCCGCCGTCCTCCAGCCTCCTGCCCCGCTCCTGTTCCTGCTCCGCCTCGTGCTGAACCGGCCGGTCCATTCCTCGTCCCTTCCCTTTCCCCGGACCATTCTTCCAGTTCAGCCCTTACCTCCCCGCCCCTTTTAACGGTCTCTTCTGCGTCGTTGGGCCCCCTCCTCCCCTCCCCCAGTACCCGGCCCCTCTCTCTTCCAGCCTCTTCTTCGTCGATGGACATGTCTTCCTTCGCCGAGCCTTCTGAGGCTCCCACGGACTCCTTCCTTCGCTTCGCCAACGACCTCGGCGGCATTCTCTCCGCCGCCACCGATGCTGCCTCAGCTTCGGTTGACTTGGCCGATAGCTCTTCTGCTCCCTCCTCTTCTGCAAATCGTCCCTCCTCTGCGGACCTCCCCCCAGCCTCATCTCTCCCGCCCTCGCAGGCTGAGGCGGTCGACTCTTCGCACCCCCAAACCCGGCCTTTGCCGGTTCCTCACCCTGCTATGGCTGCTTCGGCCCCGCTCCCCCAGCCGTCTGCTTCTGCTTTCTTTGCGCCGCCCCCCCCCCCCCCCCCCTCCGGTCCAGCCTCAGGCTCCCTTTGCCCATCCGGCTAGGCCGTTTGCCTGGACGCGCTGGCAATTTACTCGACTCAATGCCTTGGTCACCGACACCTTTGCTGACGACTCCTTCTCCCCTATCGGCGACGCTGTTGCCGGTAACTCTGCCCGGCTCGACATGGCCCTCGTCGCTCACTTCCTGGGGAAGCATATTGCCTTTCCCTTCCTCCTCAGCGAACTCCGGTGCTTGTGGTCCCCCCCCCCCCCCCCGGCGCCACCTCCTCCTGCTCCTCTTCTCCCCACTCCTATCTCCTCGCCGCTTGTTGCTGATCCTCCCCTCCTCCCTCCGCTTTTCTTCCAACTGGGTCCCCCCTCCCCTGGCCCTCACTCCTCTATTGGCCTTGGGCCTCCCCCTGCTCTGCCTTCTGGACTTCCCTCGTCAGACAAGAAGCGCAAGGCCAAGGAGTCCCCTTCCCCTTTCGCTAAAGCGACCAAAATCGACCCTATCAAGCCGAGCCATAGGCGCCGGAAATCTGGTAAACCAGAAGTGCTGCCCAGTCAGCTCCTTGCTGATTCTATTTCTCACGACGACGGCGGGGACGCGTCCCCTATGGCCGATTAATGTCTGCCTTTCTTAGCTGGAACTATAGGGGGGTCCGCAAGAAGACTGCGGCCAACTACTTGCGTCAGCTCATTGGGGACTATGATCTCGGTTGTATAGGCTTAATGGAAACGAAAGTTGAGTCTCTCTCTCGCAAAGAGGTGGACAAGTTAGCAGGCTATGCGTGGGACTACCACCTCCAGCCATCGGTGGGCAAGTCTGGCGGTATCCTCGTTCTTTGGCGCCGGGATTGCGTCGCCTTTACCCTCCTTTCCTCTTCGAAGCAATGTGTAATTGGGAATGTTCAGCTGGGCGGTCTCCCTCCTTTAACTCTGGCCTTTGTTTATGCTGATAAAGATAGCCATGCACGTCGCCCTCTCTGGGATGATATTACCCGGTTCCATTCGGGACCGGCTCCTCTCATCGTCGCTGGCAACTTTAATTGTATTGTCTCAGGCGGACAAAAAAGGTGGTCGGCCCTTTCGATACGCCTCTGCAGCCTCTGAAATGGAAGATTTTATGCGGCTTAACGACCTTATTGACCCGGGCTTCACAGGTCCCCGGTTCACCTGGTCCAACAATAAGGACACTGCTAGCAAGATTTGGGCCCGCTTGGATCTTGTCTGGTTAATTCCCCTTTCCTGGACGCTTATCAGGATTTTGAGGTGCGGCACCTTCCCCGGCTGGCCTCGGACCACTGCCCCCTGCTTGGTTCAGTCCACACCCCTCTGCGCGACTCCCGCTCCACCTGGCCCAAATTTGAGGACTTGTGGCTCTCCTATCCTACGGCCAGTAAGATCGTTCTTGACCAGTGGAATCGGCCCGATTCGGGTGGCGAGGCTGACATGCTCCAACGCAAGAGCCGTCGCACGCTCCGGGCTCTTTTTTTTTGGAGCCGACAAACTTTGAAGCATCTTCATGCTTCCAAGCGCTCTCTTGAGGAAGACATCATGGCTCTTCAACATCTTGAATGCTCTCCCCACGGCCTGTCTCCTGACCAAGAAGCAACCTTGCTCTTAAAGGTCCAACAGCTCAATAGTACTCTTGGCCGCCTTATGACTTGGTGGCGTCAACGTGCTAAGGTGCGCTGGTTGGATGAGAGTGATGCTAACACCCATTGCTTTCACTCTGTTGCCTCGGCCCGGCGGCGCGGCAATAAGATCCATTCCATGACTTCTGACGATGGTACTCTCACTGATAATCATGTTGTTATTATGGATATTATTTTTTGTTTCTTCTCTCTCAAGTGGCAGGAGGTCCCTATCTCTATTGAGGACTGGCCGGGTCTGGATTCCATTAGGGACGTGGTCGTGGCTGCTGCTACCCCTCTTACGGCGGATATCACCCCGGAGGAGATTAGACAGGTGGTCTTCTCTCTCGGTCGTAACCGTTCCCCTGGCCTCGATGGCATTACTACCTCATTCTACAAGGCCTACTGATCTATTGTGGGCCCCCAGGTCTCGGCGGCTTGCTCAGAGTTCTTCCTTACGGGCCGTATGCATTTGGACTGGAAGGATACTCTTGTTGTCCTCCTCCCCAAAGTGGACCACCCTAACTCCCCATCCAAGCTCCGGCCCATTAGCCTTTGCCAAACAATTTATAAGGTTGTTGCCAAAGTGCTTGTCAACCGATTCAAAGGGATCCTTCCTGCGATCATTTCTCCGGAACAGGCGGCGTTTGTCCCTGGTCGCCCTATCTCTGGCCACTGTCTGTTGGGT